>PVIY010004903.1:0-98625 GCA_004026745.1 Myrmecophaga tridactyla
TGGTTGGCGAAGGGCGCGCTGAGAAGGTTATATACTCAAGCAGAGACTTAGAGGTGAGAAAGTGAGGAACGTGGAGAGCCAAGGAAGAGGGGTCAGCTGCTAGGGCCAGGTCCTGAAATGGCCTCTTGCCTCCTGTTTAAGGAATAGCAAAGAGAACCAAATGGGGGCCTGAATTAAGGAGTGGAGAAGAGGCTGAGTGGGGGTGAGAGAGAGAGAGAGAGTGAGAGAGAGAGTGTGTGTGTATTAGGAATAACAAGAAAAAATCACAGGAGTAATAGGAGGCAAATTTGTGTAGAGCCCTGAAGGCTGTTACAGGAAGTTTGCTTCACACTTTGAAGGGAAATGGTAGCCTTTGGAGGGCAAGAGAAGGCCCTGTTCTGACCTGGCTGTCTTCTGTTTGATGACAGTCTGCACCAGGAAGGGGGAAGCAGGGGGATGGAGGGTACTGCAATAATCCAGGTGATGGGTGTTGCTTGGGCATGAGGACCTGGGGAGAAGGGACAGAGGTTTGGGAACATAGTACAAGTAGACCTGGAAGCCTCACTGATAGGTGGGATGTGGGTCATGCGAGAAAGAGGAGTCAAGGAGACCTTTAAGGCTCTTGGCCTGAGAACTGAGAAGAATGGAATGGTCTTCTCAAATCTCCCCATAGCAGTTATGCTTTGCTATTCCAATCTAGGGACACACAGTTTGAGTCCCCTTGTAGTTTTTGGAAACCTACAGCCACTTCTAAGTACTTTAATTATTTAATAAAGAACATGCAATAATCACTGAAAATGCCATAGTTTAAATCGAGGTCCAGTCCAAATCTTAGCCGGACATAAACGGAGGGAGTTCTTTGCATGAGGCAGGCTGCATGCCAAGCTCAGCTCCACAGCTCCGTGGTGAGGGGCTTTGAGTGAGTTGCTTAATGATCTCTGTTTGGTTTCTTAAAAGGGGAGGGTATAACAGTCGTTACTTCTTAGGGTCGCTCTAGTATTATATAAGATAATCTAGGTAAAGCTTTTAGCCTAGTGCTTGGCACAAAGTGGGTGCTCAGGAAACGTTAGTTTTTTTTTTTTCCCAGACGTAGATCCTTTATTTTACAATTCAAAATTTGACGAGTTTAGAGCTGAGGCTGCTCATGTGTGAAACAGAAGAGCTATACAGGACAGTGTCTAAAGTCCCCGTAAATCACTTTTTATGATCCTAAGAGAATACGTTATTACATCAGGAAACTGGGTGTCGAGACGTTTTATGAAATGTCCACTAGGTGGCAACATGTTGTTATATTTACTTACAGTCCCTGTCAAATATGTAAAAAGGGATCCTGGGGGACAACATTCATTTCTTCCAAAATTAAGAATTCATTTATCACACACAAAAAGGAACTGGCTCCAGTCCTTACTAAAAATAGAAAAGAAAGAAAAAAAAAGGAAAAGAAAAAAATGTTCCAATTAGTGACTTGTTTAAATAATAAAATGTTTGTTATGTGTATGTTTGAACAGGTTAACTTTGGCTTCATATAATATACAATTGAGTACATTAATGAAAGAGCTTTGAAGATGCATGACACATTTTATTGCTTATTTACTCTTACTGAAAAGCATATTTATTCTCACTGATAAATTGGGGGTGGGGAGAGGATATCAGACATGAACAAATGAAATTCCAGAACAAGTGCTACCTGTGCACATTCCTTCTAAAATCCCACTGCCTATAACAAACCAAAAGTATGTTCCTTATCACCATGCATGCTAATTCTTTTTTTTTTAGAAACTATTAATGAGTCTACCAATTGCCTGGAAAGTAATCTCTTACCTATAATAAAATTAGCCTGTCCACACTTATATTTTCAAGCAACATTTAAAAATTAAAGTTGTTGCTGTTGTTGGGTTGGGTGGCCCATAGTGGAAGAGGCTGCATATTGATTACACTACACATTGTTGAGGAAAGACCACCCGTGACATAAATCTCCAATTATATTAAAAATCCACCTGGCAGTAATATATAAATACCTGCAAATGTTGTGTTGTGGGATTTTGTCTGGTTGTTTTGCAAGTACCACACCTTCAGTGTATCAGTGGGTTAGAATTATCTAAAGTTATAGTTGATTAGAATTAGAAATTTGAAACTAGCAAGGACAAAAGCATCTCCTTGTCCATTCAATAAAGCTTTAACGTCCTCCTGTGAACTTCAGGAATTCCGTGGTGATCCAAACAGACAAAGTCTCTCCCTCACAAAGATTGTTCATAGATTCTAATAGGAAAATAGACATGTAAACAATTAGAATACATATAGTAATGATGGAAAAGTAGGTTAGTAAAAATTCGAAATAAAAGAAGTTTAGCCAAAGGTGCACATTCAAATTTGCTTATTAAAAATTTTAACATAGACATGTAAAACAAACACAACCTATGTTGCTTAACATAATTAATTTATGCTCTTTCAAATGAGGAGTTAAACATATTACTCTGCTAATTTCTTGGTACCCCGCTATCCTTCATGTTAGCACAGAACTTACATAACAAACCCTTTACCTGAGCCCCACGTGGCTGACTCGACTTTAAAGCGGAGTATCCATACCATTTACACAATTGATGAGTAAAGCTCATAATCTTTTGGGCTCCGTCAGCCGTAAGCCATCTTTCTAGAACACTCAGGCACTTCTGCTCACTCTAGTGAGTTTCAGGCTTATTAAATGTCAATGCCATTTTTTTCAAACCTGCTTATGCCAGTTCTTCTCTACATTTTAGATTTGTAATTTATTTAAATATTAGATGAACTGATAAAATAGTGCAAAAAGAGTCATGTTTATGAACATTACGTCTAATGCTTTGGAAAGACTCAGAGTTAAGTTGCTAAAAACTTTTTTGCTTTCGAAATAGATGTAGGTAAGAAAGCAAAATGATTAGGAGAAATAGTAAAAATCTAAAAGGGTCCGCACTTAGATTGCTGCACAAGTATTAAGTCTCCCCCCTTTTTTTTTCTTAAAGACCCAAAGCTGGACATGCTAAGCCATTTAGTTTTGGGTATGTTTATTTAGAATCAGAAATCCCATCAGATCTGAGCTACTAACTCAAAGACATGAGCCCTGCATCAAATTACTGATGAATAAATGAATGCTTATATGTTTTACATTAAAATAAAATGTTTAGAGTATATACATATCATTTTTATGATTCTACCACTTTAACCAAGTTTTTGGAGCCTACTGCACTTTCCTTTACCAAAAACTTCTTTAACGAGTTGTCAAATCCTCCCTGCTGCCATTTCCTTACCACACCTGCTCTTTAAACTCTTGAATCAAGACTTCAGTGGTCTTAAATGTTTCCACTGACATCATAACCACCAGAGCCAGGGGTCTATTACCCCATCTTTCATTTCTTTACCCTCCTCTGCATTTCCTGAGCTGTCCATGTCCAGGCCCTTACACTCAGCTAACTCACTGCCTCCAGTCTGCCCTGTATATTGCTGCCACTGACTCGTCCTAAAGTACAGTTCTTTTAGGTCATTCAATCCTTGCTTGAGAGACGTCTGCGGGGCCCTGCAGGAATAGGTTTGATAAAGGTGGTGGGAAGAGGAGAGGAGCATATGGATTGGCGGGGTTCCAGAGCTCAGTTGAATGAGCCGCGCAAATCCAAACAACAGAACTAGCAATCGACTCCAAATTGTGTTCCAAGGGGAGACAAGGTCACAGCTGGGAAAACGGTGCCATATGTGAGTATTGTGGAGTGAAATTCAGGGAATAAACAGAATGAGAAATAGGATTGGAAGATGGGGAGATGAAATGCAGATTTTAATGTGTTCTTAACAAGAAAGTAACAGCAAGAGGGAGTGCTGGGGTTTGCTTCCTCTGAGCCACTTGCTCTGTGGTTTGGGATTGGGGTTGTGTTGAAGAGCTGTGGTACCTGCCTGGTCTTTCACCTCTCTTTGTTCCCCTTGGAGAACTATCTGTCCCCATTGCATGCGTTCTGTGGGACCTTTGACCAAGCCATCCTCCCCAAACTTTGCCAATGCGAAACAATTGACACATATAGACCAGTAAGGCTCTCTCTCTCTCTCTCTCTCTCTGAAAATTGAATCTTGAATGGAGAGAATAAAAATGGTTGGATTTGACTCACTCAACAGCCACACCTGAAGAGCACTCTGTTTGCTCCTACCACTGACCCCTAGCCCAGGAGGGCCATCCGGTTTCTATTCTTCCTAAGACCTGGTTGCTGAGCGTTTCCTATAGTCCCATGAGCTTCTTCATATCTTTCCAATTAATTCCCATTTGTAGTGCAGTTTCTGTTGCTCGCTACCTGCGAGCACTGACTCATTCTTGGGCTTAAGAAATTTTCTTGGCCTATGCATATGAGGATGTTCTCTTCCAAACAATCAGTTGTTTCCTATGCCTGCCAAATTAAGTGCACATTCCTTACCAGGCAGTTTCAGATCTCAAAAATATAATGGTGATCTATATTTATATCTTGCTCTCTAGTCAATAAATCACCTCATGCTCCCCATGTGAGGTAGATTGCTATAGTAAAGGCTTCTATGAGTCCTGTCTCCTGATGCCCATGCCTTTGTGTGGCCCTTTCTGCATTGATTCTGAGCTTGGCCATGGTACTTGTTTTGACCAATGGGACATTAGTAAATATGACAGGCATAGAACCTTGAAAGGTGCTCATGTGTTAGGGCTTGCCCTCTTGGAATATTGCTGCCAACCTTGTTTGGAAGCCTGGGCTAGGCTGGAAAGGGAAGAACAGCACAGGATGAAAGAGGCCCAGTGTCCCAACTCCCAGTCAGCTGTCCAGCTGAAGCCAAATAGGATGAGCCCAGGCAACCCATAGAATCAAATCATGAGAACTGATCAATCGTTATTTTAAGCCACTCAATGGTGCGATGGTTTGTAACTCAACAATAGATAATGGGAAAAGAAATTGACACCAACCTGTTAGAGCCATCGGTTCATTAGACATATTTTTTTAATTAAAAAAATTTTTTTAAACATAGCAACATATAAACATGAACATTCTTACCATTTGATCATTTCGTTCTTGGTACATAAACAATATTTCACAATATCATCACATAGTTGTATATTCATCACCACGATCACCTCTCAGAACATTTGCATCAATCCAGAAAAAGAAATAAAAAGAAAAAAGAAAAAAATTTGTACATACCATTCTCCTTACTCCTCCCCCTCACTGATCCCCAGCGTTTCAATCTACTAAATTTATTTTAGCATTTGTTCCCCCTATTATTTATTTATTTTTAATCCATATGTTTTACTTGTCTGTCGATAAGATAGATAAAAGGAGCATCAGACTCAAGGTTTTCACAGTCACATTGTGAAAGCTATATCATTATACAATCATCTTCAAGAAACATGGCTACTGGAGCACAGCTCTATATTTTCAGGCAGTTCCCTCCAGCCTCTCCATTACACCTTAACTAAAAAATGGTGATATCTGTATAATGCGTAAGAATAACCTCCAGGATAACCTCTTGACTCTGTTTGGAATCTCTCAGCCATTGACACTTTATTTTGTCTCTTTTCACTCTTCCCCCTTTTGGTCGAGAAGGTTTTCTCAATCTCTTGATGCTGAGTCCCAGCTCATTCTAGGATTTCTGTCCCACATTGCCAGGAAGGTCCATACCCCTGGGAGTCATGTCCCACGTAGAGAGGAGGAGGGCAGTGAGTTTGCTTGTCATGTTGACTGAGAGAGAGAGGCCACATCTGAGCAATGAAAGAGGTTCTCTGGGGGTGACTCTTAGGCCTAATTTTAAATAAGCTTAGCCTATCCTTTGTGGGGTTAAGTTTCATATGAACAACCCCCAAGATTGAGGGCTCAGCCTATTGCTTTGGTTGTCCCCACTGCTTGTGAGAATATCAGGAATTCTCCACTTGGGGAAGTTGAATTTACCCCCTTTCTCGCCATTCCCCCAAGGGGACTTTGCAAATACTTTTAAATTCACTTGTTCAAATCACTCTGGGATTTATAAGGGCATCACTCCGGACAAACCTACAAAATCTCATGCTCTACTCAAGGTTCCATGTACTTATGGTGTTCAATTAAGCTGTCCATGTATGTTATATTAGGAAATGCACTAGTCAAATATAAATTTTGTACCAAATAAAACATTTTTTGCTTTAGTCTCACATAAAAATTAAAGCTTTAAAATGTGAACTACTATCTATTTTCAACACCCTGCAATATTGACATTCCTTTGTTCTTCCCCATGCAAAAACATTTTTTAATTTATACATTTAGTCACTATCATTATACATTCTAGGCATTCCTAGATTATACCATCTCAGCCTTTATTGTCTATCTTTCCTTCTGATTTCATTTGTGCCCCCAGGCCTCCTCTCTCTATCATTCTCACATTCAGCTTCATTCAGTGTTCTAACATTATTGTATTACAGTTAGGTAGTATCGTGCTATCCATTTCTGAATTTTTACAATCAGTGCTGTGCACAATCTGTATCCCTCCAGCTCCAATTACCCAATATCTACCCTATTTCTATCTCCTGATGGTCTCTGTTACCACCTGAAATCATTAGATACATTTTTATCTTTCAAGTTATCTTCCAGGCCAAATGTTTCACTGCTTCAAAACATGGGTCCAGCTCACCATATTTCCAGCTTCCAACAGTGGTTTCCTCACAACATTTCCGGATTCTATGAACAGTCTCCTAGCTGTTTCTCTAGTCCTGTCTGCTGTCTGATCACAGAATCAATGCTACATGCTTTAGTGATTTATTTGGAGAGCACCCAATTTCTAAGTAGCAACTTCTGCTCTATTGCAAAATATCGAAGTCACATTTTTAAATGTAACACATCATTTCTCAAGGACCACTCTGAAGATCACTTCTTTCGTGAAGCCTTCCCTCATTTACCAGATATGATTTCTCCGTCTTTTGAAACCTTCACAGTATTTTGAACCCCTCTCATGGTTCTTATGTTTTGTATCATATTTTTTCCTCCTTTGTAGCTGTCTTCTATGTACTCTTCTGTGAGGCATTTTATCAGATGTTAGAGCGTTCACTCTGCCTCCCCTATGCTTTGCTATTCAAAATGTGGTCTCCAGATCAGAAGCAATGTTAGAAATGCTGAATCTCATGTCTCATTGCAGAACTACTGACCCCAAATCTTCATTTTAACAAGATCCACAGGAAATTTTAATAGGCATGGTTTTATTCCAACATAATTCTTTAAGCTCAAGAATAGAATAATTAGAATAATTTGGCACTTAAAAAAATATCCCAATGTCTGGGTTCCATGCCAGATGAATAAATCAGAATGTCTGAGGCTGCGGTCCTATCATTTGTAGGGGTAAAAATACCCCTAGGTGGTTCTAATTTACAATTAGGCAGAGAGCCATTTCTCTAATAACTGCCAGATTTAGTATATTTTTAATTGCTAAATAACAGGACACAAAGTTAAGTTTGTATGTCAGATAAACGGCAAATAATTATTTAGTATAAATATGTCCCATGCAACATTTGGGACATACTTAAATTGAAAACAAATTGGTTGTTTATCTGAATTCATATTTACCTGAGCATCCTTATAACAAAGCCTAATCCAGAGCAAGGCCCTAACTCTCTTCAATTCTGGGAAGACTGAGAGAGGTGAGGAAGCTTCAGAAGAAATGTCTGAAAGCAGAGGCTGGTTCATGAGGAGTAAGGAAAGAAGCCATCCCCTTAACAAAAAAGAACAAGGTAAAGCAGCAAGTCAGCCAGAAGACTTACCTAAGATAATTGATGAAGGTTACTACACTAAACCACAGATTTTCAATATACACAGAACAGCCTTCTATTGGAAGACAATGTCATCTAGAACTTTCAAGCTTGAGAGGAGAAGTCAATTTTTGCCTGGCTTCAAAGCTACAAAGCACAGGCTGACCTTTTTGTTAGGGGCTAATGCAGCTGGTAACTTTAAGCTGAAACAAATGATCCTTTGCCATTCCTAAAATCCTAGGGCCCTTAAAAATTATGCTCAATCTATTCTGCTGGTGCAAAAAAAAAAAAAAAAAAAAAAAAAAACCACCACAGCCTGGATGACAGTAAGTCTGTTTATAACATGGTTTCCTGACTATTTTAAGCCCACCGTTGAGAACTACCACTAAGAAAAAAAGATTCCTTTCAAAATATAACTTCTCATTGACAATGCACCTGGTCACCCAGGAGCTAGATACACAATGAGATTAACGTAGTTTTCTTGCTTTCTAACATAGTATCCATTCTGCAGCCCATGGGGTGAGGAGTCATTTTAGGACTTTTGAGTCTAGTTATTTAAGAAATACATTTCATAAAGATATAGCTGCCACAGATAGTGATTCCTCTAATGGATCTTGGCAATGTAAATTGAAAACCTTCTGGAAGGGATTCACCATTCTACAGGCCATTAAGAACATCTGTGAGTCATGGGAAGAGCTCAAGATATCAACATTAACAGGAGCTTGGAAGAAGTAGATTCTAATGCTCATGGATGACTTTGAGGGGTTCAAAGACTCCAGTGGAGGAAGTAGCTGCAGATTTAGTGGAAATAACAAGAGAACTAGAATTAGAAGTAGAGCCTGAAGATGTGGCTGAATTGCTGCAATCTCATGATAAAACTTTAGTGGATGAATAATTGCTTCTTATGGATGAGGAAAGAAAGTGTTTTTTTTTTTTTTTTGAGATAGAATCTACTGGTGAAGACGTGATGCTGTGAATATTGTTGAAATGATAAAGGATTTGGAACATTATATAAAGTTATTTGATAAACAGCAACAGGTTTTGAGAGGATTTACTCCTTTTTTTTTTGCATGAACAGACACTGGGAATTGAACCTGGTCTCCAGCATGGCAGGCAAGAACTCTGCCTGCTGAGCCACCATGGCCTGCCCTTGACTTCAATTTTGAAAGAAGTTCTACATGGGGAAAATGCTGTCAAACAGCATCACATGCTATAGAGAAATCTTTCATGAAAGGAAGTGTTCATCGATGCAGCAAACTTCATTGTTGTCTTATTCTAAGAAAATTTCACAGTCACATCAACCTTCACCAACCACTATCCTGATCAGTCAGCAGCCATCAACCTGAAGGCAAGGTCAGCAAAAAGATTTGGACCTGTAGAAGGCTCAGATGATGGTAATTTTTAGCAATAAAATAATTTTTTTTAATTAAGGCAAGTACATTATTTTTTTAAGACTAAATGCTATTGCATACAATAGACTACAGTAGAGAGAAATTTTTATACGGAGTGCAAAACCAGAAATTTCATGTGACTCTCTTTATTGCGAACTCACTTTATTATGGTGGATTAAACCTGCACTGTCTCTGAACTATGCCAGTACTTTGGACAGACTTTTCCCTCCTACAAGGAGACGTAAAGAAAAATCAGCCCAAGAAGCCTCTTTGAGGCATTTGTTTAATCTTGTTGGAAATTCATAATTCTGAGTGAAACCAATGTTTCCCTAGAATAGCTTTCTTGAATCCCGTGGCTTTCCTTTTTGAGGAAATTGGCCCCAAATAAATGCAGAAGTAAAAGAGCAAAGGAATCACTAAAAGGAATCACCAAAGTTCTTGAATTAAAAAAACAAAATGAAACAATGTTCCATAACTGAACCCACTTTTATGTTTTATTGCAGGTCAGTGCCATATTTATCTCAACACTGAAACTCTTTTAGTTATAAAGGTGTCAAATAGTTGAACAATTTTACAATTAAAAGCAGAAAAGAAAATTCTTTATCAAATACTGCTGTTGAGACCGAAAAGAAATATTCGCAGACTTTTTTGTGCATTTGCCCTCTTTTCATAGTTTCGGAAGGTGAAGATGAGTTTCAGCTGTGGGTCAGAGCTCGGCTGTCTTAGGCTTGGCTATTTAAAAGGAGAAGCAGAGAAGCACATGCTGCATTCTAAAACTATGATAGCTCTTGAGATCTGGAATTATATTTGAGGTCCTGAGACATGGGTTAAATTTAACTTAGATCATTAACTAAATGAAATTTAGGCTAGGATTTCAGCTGTAAACAATCTGACAGGGTGATTGGCAGCCTCTCATTACAGAGGCGTAGTGATTAATTAACACAGAGCTTAATTAATTTTGTAAGGCAAGGAACTGTATTTCTTTGCTGTAAAAATCAATATTTGAAATACTTGGAGCCCCTTCTCTGAGATAATTTCTCTCAGATATTTAGCTCGCTTTAAATTCTCAGTTCTTAGTAAATGTTATGTGCTTCCAACTATTAAGATAATTGGGAATATTTATGATGTTCTACTTCAAGTTATTTTTGGAAGAAGGTGAAATGTAAATTAATACAGTCTTTTATCCCTGTTTCAATTTCTAAAGCATGTTTATTGTCCTGGTCAGGATGTTAAAATTACATGTTAAAGGCAAAGATGTATATAGAGCTGTGGAAAATATTTACGCCCCTCGTTTTTGGTAAGAATTATCTCAATATTGTGCTCAATGCACATTTAAGTCATTTTGCTTTTGCAAAGCCAGAAAAGCTGTTTCTTCTTAAATATCGGAGTAAGCCTTAAAGACTCTGGGGAAATGAGTTCAATTCCTTTGGTGACTTAGCGGCAATCTCTATTCTGCAAATAGTTTACCTAGCATGGGTGATTTTCTTCAGACTGGAAAAGTAATTTACTGGATGTGTCCAAAAAGAGCTCAGAGGTTGGAAAGGGAAAAGGTTGAGATTCTTACTTTGGCTGGAAAAGGGAGGTGATGGTATACCAAAAGACTCAAGATGAAGTCCAAGTTCCATGGTGAACACTCGGACCATCTGAAGTCTGAGCTCAGAACAACAAATGAAGATGCCCCACTTCCTGTGGGTACGGCAGACCAGCTGCACAGCATGGAAACACAGAGAGAGATGGGGCAAGGTGGGAGGTGGGCTTCAAGAGAGCAGGTGCCATAGGTCCTTCCCGGAGAGGGGAGCAAGAGCTCACTAAAAGAACAGTAGTCCAAGAAGGACTCGGGTTATCTTCATGAGCAAGAGAAAAGCGTGAGGGACCCTAAAAAGGCAGAGAGTAGAAAGCAGGAAGGAATCAGCTGGTCCTCTGGAAAGACCAGAGAGGACATGGAGAATCAATTAGGAAGTAGATTCCAGAGCTAACTGAGCATCCTGCTATACCCAAATCTCATGATATCCTAAATTTACCTCGGTTAGAACTAGTATATTTTAGTTTGGCTTTTAGAACAATTGCAAACCTTCTCCAAAATAATTCGGTCATTGTTTATTTGTTTACTTATGTTTTTCAGTAATTATCACTCCTTTAGAGTCTCTGTGAGGTTGTAGAGGGGAGCTGTATCCCCTAAGGCCACAGGTACAGGGATGTCAGTGGGCCTGCAGCCCAGGGAGAATCGGTGAGGTGTTGTAGGAGGAGGGTCAGTACTGGAAGGAGAATGACAGGGTCAACTGTGGACACTTGAGACCATGATACTGTCTTCTGATACTGAAGCCAGCTGAAATGCTACTCCTCAGGCATCTGTGGCAGCATCATACAGTACGTACAAATCGGGTACACAAAGAGGACATCTATTCCCTAGTCAAGATATGCTGTAACCTTTAATCGATATCTGTTTTCAGGAACAGGAGGCAGATTGGATTTCTTTCCAGATTTTTAAATGGATTCACCTGTTTGGACTTTTCTAAAGCTCTTCCTTTCCATGTTTAATAAATTATTTCACAAATCATCATCATAAAATACCTATATAAGCAATATGTAAATGGTTACCGATTGCCTCATTAATTAAATTGGTTAATAGACTTCTAATTGGATCTTTCTATTTTCATAGTGTCAGGAAGTTTACAAAGAAACATGAGAATTCAAAACTGCATTAACTCAGGTGGGCCATGGTGGCTCAGCAGGCAGATTTCTCACCTGCCATGCTGGAGACTGGGGTTCGATTCCCAGGGCCTGCCCATGCAAATGAAAACAAACTGCATTAATCTAGTTTTTCTCCCAACCCATTGGCTTTTTTCCCCCTATCTTCTCTGCTACATCATCCTCCTATTTCCTATCTACACTTACTATCAAAGTTATTTCATCCAGTTCTATATTTTCCTATATTTTTAATGATTCATATCTATATCTATATCTCTATATCTATCATCCATCTAAGTCAATCAATAAATCAATCAGTCTATCCATCTATCTAATCTCCAGTTTTGAGCTTCAAACTCATACATTCAACTACCTGGATATCTAATATGCAAACTTTACAGAAAATTTTTGAAACAAAATACTCAATTTTCCTTTAAAACCTGTTTTTCCTTTAATTATTCCAAGAAGATAATCTCCCGAGGGTCCCAGAGGTGGTAGGTCTTGCTGCCATCTACGCCAATGACAATAGTTTAGGTTAAGGAAGTTTGAGGGTTTCTGAAAACTGTGATAATTATAGTTTTAGGATTTGATGAGTTCTCTTTAATTTTCCTGAAATTTGTGGAAGGTAAAGACAGCGGAGTAAATGGTAAATCTTTAGAGAGTTCTTTAATAACTAACCCTGAAGTATGTATCTCAATTACTGGAGAGATAAAGTAGGCTTCTCCAAGTTGGGAATAGGAAATCAAGCAAATGTTTTAGTCTCCCATTATAGCCATAGCTCTCTAGTATGAAAAAGTCTTAACCTACCCTGAGAATAAGGGCACAATAACCAGAACATATGTATGGCTGGTTGTTGGGGGCATTTATATAACACACATTTAGAAGTATTCCCAGGGGCCCTGAGGCTTTGGTTCTGCCCATTTCCTCCCTTTACAGTCTTAGTGGAATTATATTGCTGGCAAAAGGACCTTCAATGGAAATATCCTCAGCAGTCCCCTAAAAATGACCTCGCCTAAGATAGTGTGATACTGATGCTAATTTAGCTCAGCTATTTTGGGTAATATCATGAAGCGTTTTTGCCAATCTCCGCTTTTTTTGTATGTTTAGCTCCTTAAATAATTGTAAAGTATCTGAAAGTTTTTTTAAACTCCCTGTCCATGTTACAGGGATTCTGGAAGAGGTCAGGAAATTCCTTTATAGGGATTCTGGAAGAAGTCAGGAAATTCCTTTGGGTCCAAACCATTTCAAAGTCCAAACTAACCTCAAAACATACCCACTATGACTATAAATATTTGCTCTTTTATCTTTTGTCAGTTGGCATGTCTGGGCAAGGGCAATTAATTTAACTGAACTAAATTTAATTTCCGGAAGAAGCTAATATTTTAAGAATAAATTCACCTTGGTGATAGCATACCCTGCTTGGAAATTTTTAGTTTTTCTCCCTGAGTATGAACTATCATCTAACAAAATTTAACGAGAACTATTTAAAGGAGCCCCTCTACATATAGGATACGGATAGTTTCCTTACAGGGGTAAGCAATCGGGGCTTCTGTGGGTGAGGAAAGGGGAGTGGCAGGGTTCAGGGTATTGCACTAATGGAGAGAGATGGGTGGAGGGAAAGAGATAATATTTCACAGGAGATCAAATAACTAGTTATAAGTGGCTGAATGTTTGCAGTCAGTAAAGAAGCCTGTAAAGCATGGGGAACTAGGAAGCTTAGTGGAGGCCCCAGGCCTAAGGCAACTGAAGCTTTCACAGGCTTTGCTGTTGCTGCTACTGCTTCTAGGTAAGGTGGCAATGTCACAATTGCTGGGCATAATGAAAAACTAAAAGAAGCAAGACATCTCTGATGATTCCCAGGGAAAGAAGTCAGTGCCTATTTAGACTTTCCATGAACCAAAAGAGAAAAGGATTTGTGAATCTAGAAACTCAGAAACAAATGTCTCTGTAGACAATTATCCCAGTCTTTGTGCGTAAACATGAGTTTGCTTTTTTAACAAGAATGTAATTAGTAAATATATTTCATTAGCATATATATGTTATATATTATTTACCTACAAAAATAAGCTCTCATTTTTTATTTTGTCAGTTATTTTTAATTATCATAAAATTGGTAAGCAAAAGTGCTTGCATGACAATTTCAAATTAAATAAAATTGAAGGAATTTTAAAGATGCTTAATTATTCCTATTGTCCTTCCTTTCATAAATGAAGAAATAAATCCTGTATTACTAATGTCCATTTTCGGAAATGAAAAGACCATGTAGGCATACATCTTTCTACTTTTATTCTGAATTTGGGAAAGGTAAAATCAAGAATAGTCTTTATAGAAGACAAGATACATGTTACATCTATTTAAAGAAAAGAAATATTTACAGGCAACATTGTAAAAATACAAGCAATACAGAATAATAATTATAAGGAAAATTTTTTCAAAAGTAAGATATCTTTTAAAAAATGATTTAAGACTGTCAAAAAGCAGCAAAAACTAACAGACTATTTTGACAACAACTAATCTGGGCATAAAATAACTTAGCCATTTCACAGAAAAAATACCTCAACTCTAATGTTATTGCTTTTATGCATTATTAATGTAAGAATTTAGTAATATATGTTTATATATAAATACATATGACTCTTATGTTTACATTACTATAAATGTAAATGTAAATTTACTTTATATATATAAATATGCAAATAGGCAATAACTTTTATCAACTACAGGCAAAAACAGAACTGTAGCTCTCACAGTTTTTATTTATAGTTTTTATTTTTATTCTTCCCACCCACCCCTACCCCGGTCATTTTCTCAAAGCTTTCTCTAAATCTCTTTCCAGAGGCCAGCTGCCCACACCCTCCCCAAGCTGAATTTTTTGGCCTCAATACTCGGGTATCTTCCTTACACTGGAAGTGTCAATCCTGGTGTTGACAAGCCCTAGTTCCCACTCTAAGGCCTGTGTCACACTCAGCGTCCCTGGTGCGGGAGGACTCAGGGCAGCTGCGTCTCCATCGTGGGGCAAGGCTGCCACACACACAGCGCTGGGCCCCCATCCCAATGGCAGCCAGTCTGTAGGTCGGCCAGGGGCTTTTGAGGGGACCTGGTATAAATCTCTTGTCCTAAAGAGGAATAAGCAGGTTTCACTGGAAGCTCATTCTGAGGAATTGGAATTGAGAAGAACAAAGCCAATATAGCAGCAAGGGGCCAAAGCTGAAGTTTCAAAGATTGACAAAAGTTAGGGCCCGGTTTACCGAAACATAAGTCCAGAGAGTTATTGTAACTCGCCTACAGTTAACTAGCTAGCCAAAAAGTTGCTTTACAGTATTGCTCTTGGCCACTGAAAATTTACAGAACAAGGGTGTGTAGGAAGAGAGGTGATCCCAAAGCTCCTGTGGATCCAGGGCCATCCCCGGGGGTCCCAGCCATTGTAGGGTCCCCGCCCTTTGACTCGGAAGAGCTCCCCATCTCCCTTCTCACCCTGTGGCCTCTAACACTACCCCCACCTTATCTGAGCTACCTCGAGGAAATGCTTATCCAGAACAGTTTTTCTGACACAACCTTCCCACAGCCCCACTCTGGTCTTTGCTCCTCCAACTTTACAAATACATGTAAAAAATGAATTTTAAAATAGACATCTCAGCTCTCACACCTCCCTCCACCTTCCTCATGATAGTTCACTTTGGTGAGGGCCTCCCAATGCAGAAGAAGCGACATTTATCCCTCCAGCTACTGCTGAGGCAGGGCGAGTCAAGCACATCACGGAAACTAACACTAGAGCAATCAGAACGTACTAAGTCCCAAGGAACATATGTGACTGTGTGCTTTGAAAAGGGCATTTTTGAAAGGACATCTGGTTTTGCTGAGAGAGCGGCAGTAGTTTTAAATAGTGATGTCAGAGGCTGACTGCGGCTGGTCCACCTTTTCGTCCCTACCGCTTGTTTGTGGCTGGCAGTTTTTTTGATGGCTTGGTGCCATGCTGGACCAGGGCTTACAGAGATGCATGTAACACTTGGTTATGTCATAGTTTCCTTACCCATCATATGAAAGGAGTCTCAGAAAAAGATCCACGTGTTTCTAGACAGACCTGTATATACAGGTGGACAATCAGATATTGTTCATGAATGTTTGCACAGTGTTTTACTAATGGATGCATGACAATAGCCAGGGTTTCGGTTCCTGTAATGATTTTGTGCTTCTCTTTGCAGAGATAGACAAGAAAAATGTGTTTCCTGGACCTTTTGTCTGTTATGCAAGGTCTTCTCCCAGCTCTCTGCTCTCTCTCTCCCGTGAGCCTCCTGCAGCCCCAGATTGGTCCATTAGGAAGCTCCCAAACTTGCCTGAACATGAACTTGCTTCTGTGCCTTTGCCTGTGTCTTACTAACTACTCAGTGGTGATTGTTTGGGAATGTTTTAAATTATTAGATAATGGTCTCTGTGGTTACTTTCCAGGCACAGATGTATTACCTAACCATTTAGAGTACAAACTCATTGGAATTTAAAATGATAAAAATTGATCCCAATACTCACATAGCAACTTCCATAGAGTAGATGCTTAAATATAACTGAGAATGGTATGTTGTGCTAAGCTGGCTAGAGACATGAGAGATCCTGCATTGCCCCTAGCAACCCAGAAAGTGGCTCGGAGCTGAGTCTGCAGGGCACAGGGAACCTGCAGAGTTAAATTCTGTGAAGGTCACATACCTTAATGTTCACATTTGCATTCCCTTATCCATCCAGAAAATCCTAGAAAATCAAAGGCAAGGACTTGGAAAATTTTTCCTCACCAGGCATTCCTTAGTGGGCATTATGGGCTGTCATGGGAAGGGTCTCTGGGTTTCCTCTCCAGCTGAGAGGAAGGCAGCGAAAGGCAGGTGGAAGCATCCCCCAAACGGAGATGGGAGCAGGCCTCCTTTATAATTTTGCTGAGGAACTTTTGATTTTGTGCCTTAAAAATGAACTATTTAGCAGTAAAGTGTGATTAATGTTTGAATAATGAAATGATTTAGGAACACAGCTATGGTGGAAAATAATGGACCTGACAAGATGTACACATCCCAAACATCAGGACCTTTGAATCTGTTCCCTTATCTGGAAACAGAGACATTGCTGCTATGATTAAATTAAGGATCTTGGAATGGGAAGATCATCCTGGATATCTGAGAGGATCCAATGTAATCACAGTGTCCTTATTAGTGAAAGAGGGAGAATTGGAGGGAGAATTGGAGATGCTGCTAGCTTTGAAGACAGAGGAAGGGGCCACGAGCCTAGGAAAGCAGGCAGCCACTAGGAGCTGGAAAAGGCATGGAACAGATTCTCCCCTGGAGTCTTCAGAAAGGAACCCACTCCTCCTGACATTTGGATTTTAACCTGGTGAGACCCATATCAGACTTCTAACCTACAAAATCTGTAAGATGACAGATTTATATTCTTTTAAGCCACTAAAGTTTGTGATAAGCAGCAACAGGAAACTAGAACAATAGCAAATGCGATATATCAACTGTTTTATGGAAGACATAAGTGGAACAACAAATGTCAGCTGGGGAGTTCAGAGAAGAATTCTCAAGGGAAGGTTTGGGATTTAACACGGGGGTGATGAGGAGGCATCACTCCCGTGTTAAATGGTGTGTGTGTATGTGTGTGTGTGTGTATGTGTATGTGTGCGTGTGTGTGTGCATGTTTGGGGATTCATGGTGACATGGTAATAGTTGTATTTAAGATTACTTATGTTTTTTTTTCCTTTTAGCACATAAACCTCACAGAGAAAAACAATAGTGATTTCAAATACGAGCCCCAGACTGAACGTTGCTAGGGTAGCAGCTCTGAAGGTGGGCGTTTGATATGCAATCAGACCCTCTTTCAAGGTGGACAACACTTTGCAGTTTGCACCTGGCACTTTCTCCTGCGTGCTAAATCCCTCCTCTTTAGAGTCTCCCTGCACTCCTCTGTCAGTAATAGCAGGGATTTATTTAGTGAGAGTGTTGAGGGTGTTTGGGGATGCTTTAGAGCCCACATAATCTTTATCACACCCAACTCAAGTCATTTGCAAAAAAAGTGATAATAACAATTTTCCTTAACATATACAATCTTATGTAATATGTGAATAAAAGCAGCTTTATATTATTTGGCTATTTCAAATGATTTGTACAAACAATGTCAGAAAATAGCAGTCAAATGCTATGACTCTAAGAGAAATCCATAATCTTTGATCCATCCCCTGTCCCAATGGATTCTCTTGAACATCACTACGGAAATAGCTAATATTTCATAATTCTACCCTTACTCTAATCCTAAGCAGTTTCCTGCTCCTCTCCACACAGGTTTATTAAAATTATGTAGGTAATAATCATTTGCAGAATTATGGAATAGAACTGGTATTTCATACTGATTAAAATTATGAACTCCGGTTAAATGTTTCTCTCTCCTCCTCCCAAAAAGGCATAAAACTCTCACTGTCTACCTCCAATCTTGTCAACATCTTCTAGGATATGGTGGAACTAAAATCCAAAATGTTTTCCTTTAATGATTACTATTTTTAGTGATTGTCAGAAATACTTAAAGAGGGTGGGCAGAGCGGGCCACGGTGGCTCAGCAGGCAGAGTTCTGGCCTGCCATGCTGGAGACCTGGGTTCGATTCCCAGTGCCTGTCAATGCAAAAAAAAAAAAAAAAAAAAAAAAAAAAAGAGGGTGGGCCGTGGTGGCTCAGCAGGCAGAGTTCTCACCTGCCATGCCAGAGAACCTGGTTCGATTCCCGGTGCTTGCCCATGTGAAAAATGCTCATAATAAGCTGGTACAATCTAAACAAATGAGTACCCAAAGGGTTCAGACAAGAAAGAGGTGGGAGGGGCTCAGCGGGCAGGGCAGTATCAAACACTGAGCTCCAGACTCAGAGGTAGGAAACATGGTGTTTATGGAACCAACCTGCAAATGCAAACATGAGTAAGCCAAAGCAATATAACAAAGAACCCTTAACTGCTGATGTCTCAATGTTTAAACTAGTAATAAACATTGACTGCTGTTTTTGGAACATGATGTGTTTGTAAATATGCATATATCTATCTAACAGAATCACAAGGATTAATTAACCAAAAGCTACCTAAAAACCATCAACTTTCACTTCTCCAGTTTGGCCCCCATCCACAAGTTCATGTTGTGGGAGAAAAAAACAGAAAGTATTTCTTTTTCCTTCCTTTGTGGTGGGAATCATTGCCTAGGGTTCCTGTGATGTTTCTGAACAACCCTCAGACATTGGGGTCATCATTTTATCTCTTTGGGCCGCAATTTTCCACATGTTAATTGTAAGAGGGGTGGACCAGACGATTAGTGAGGTTTCTTTCCCACCCCTAAAAGATTATGAATTCTCAGCGGGACAAAGGAACCAACCTGAAAGCTGGAACAGTTTTAATGCAATAAAGAATGTAGTATGGAATTATAACTTAAACTATGAAATAAATATTCATGAATTCATACTGATATAAATAAATGATTGAATAAATAAATACACAGGAGAGAAAGAACTTATCTTCCTTGAATAATTATTTCAAATAAGACAGTCCCCCTTCCAGAAGGTAGAGCTTAATTCCCTCCCAGCTCCCTTAAGTGTGGTCTGAACTTAGTGACTCCCACCCAAAGCAGAGAATATGGTAAGAGAAAAGATAAAAATTTTACCGGGACAAACCTGGCAGACACTATCTTATGGAAGTGACCGAGGCTGACATCAACAGTGGTGAGTTATGTTGACATCATGTTTCCCCTAAGAGGATGCGCTGAGAACGGCATTTCATGTCTGTTATATTCTTCTCCCAAACATAAACCATAAGAAAAACATCAGATAAAGCCAAATGAGGGATATCTACAAAATACCTTCCCAGAACGCTTCAAAACTGTCAAGGTCAAGAAAAGCAAGAGAAGACCGGGAAACTGTCACAGACCAGTTATTCTGTGACATTCAGTTAATTCACAGACCAGTTAATCGATGTGATTTTCTTAGTTTATTCCCGTCAATACGGTAACCTAAGGGGACTCTGCAACTCTCTGTACTACCTTTGCAAACCCACATCCCCCACTCCCGAAAGAAAAAAGTTGATTAAAAACCAGAAAAGTCAAACGCAAACAGAAGCTTAAGAACGCGGAAAGCAAACAGAACCTTCTTTAAAAGAGGCAGCATCTCTACTGGCTCCGTACAGGCGAGGTGCGCAGGGGCGGGTGTTTAGTGTTGGTGCGTTCTGAGGCGCGGGGAGGTCAGCCCCTGGGGTGCGCGAAGCCGGGCGGGCTCGCTCTGGGCGTGGCGGGGGCCGAGGCTCCTCCCCCGCAGCCACCAGGGCGCCGGACTGTGACCTGGGCGCGCCCTACGGGGCGGAGCCGACTGAGCGGGCCGCGGCCCCACCGCCCAGAGGAGCGGATCGTGGCCCCGCAGGCCAGAGAGCCCCGAGAGCCCCGAGGAGGAGCCGCGCCGGAACCCCGCGCTCGCTGAGCCATCGCCAAGGTAAGGGAGCCCTGGCAACCTGCCGCACGCTGCAGGACACCCCACCAGGTGGCTGGATCGTCCAGGTGCCTTTGGAGCAGGTTCTCCAGCGCAGCTCCGCGCACAAGGACGCTTTCCTGCAGTCCGGCCTCGCTGAGGAGGGGAGTCCTCTCTGGGAACTCCCAGAAGGGCTCTGAGTCCTTGGGCGCGAAGTTTCTTCTCCTGGAAGAGAGGTTTTGCCTTTCCTCTCCTTAGCGCCAGCACACCTGATTATTTATTTAGGTTGCAGTCACGCAATCCCTTTGCTAGGGTTCCTGGCGCTTTCGGTCCGCTAAGTTTAGGGGTCGTGGAGAAAAGCCCTCGGGAAAACTGCCACTGTTAACCCGAGCGCCACCGGGCGGCTGTGTCAGGTCACTGCGGCCGGAGAGCAGAAATGAATGAAGGGGCTTGTTTTACCTTTCATTCATTCATGCTGACTTTCAGAGCAGCCTATTTCTGACAGTTTTTTACTTTTTCCTTGGAATGGGGCATCATAGGATTTTAGAGATGAAAGTTACTGGCGTCCCAGACAGTTTTGCAAAGAAGCAGCATTATCTTACTAAAGGAATAGCACCTGAACAATGTAATATTTTTTTAGATTTCGATGATGATATAATTGTAAGTTCTCACCCTTCTTCAAAAGGCAAAAAAGAAAAAAAAAGGAAAAAAAGAAGTTGATATAGAGTTAGAAGAAGCAATTAGCCTCGAATATAAGGGAAGCTGTCACTCTTATACCGAAATTGTTGACATTGTTTTATTTTAGAATTAAAACCTCTTTTATTTTCTTGGCATATATATATATATATTTGAAACATCCAAATATAAAAAGGGATTTATTCTGCATTCACAGTAGGGAAGAGATAATCAGTCCTTTTGATTTACCTAATGCTATTAAATATTCAGCTTTGCAGAGGTCTGGTTTTCCAGAAATTTGAGCTGGGCTGCAGTCTCAGGTGCGCAGGCAGGCACAATTGGTGCTGTGTCGCACTGTTGCTGGGCGGCACGCCCCTCCCACACACACTCACAGTTCGAGAGGGAGGCCCCTGCACAGAGGGATTCATTCCTAAGGCAGGGAATAGCTGGGCTTGGTGGTCCCCTCTCTCAGAAAGAATGCAAAGGGGTTATATTTCCTGGGACTCAGGCAAACTTTATAAGAAGGTTCCCCCTGTTTTATTTACAAAATAAATTGATCCCCTGTGCTAAAGAAAAAGGGGCTTTTGAAATAAAGAAGCCGTTTCTGTTGTATCATTTACCTTTATGATTTTGTGAATTGATAACAGGCCTGTTGATTTATCCACTTATTTATTTACAATTTGCTCAACAGTGGGCTTGAGCTGTAATCTAAATTTTGGTCAGAGTTGAAAAAATGAGGTATATATTTGTTTGGTATAATGACTGAAAAAGGAAAGAATTGAAGATTTTGGAGGGCGTTTAGAAGTCTTTTTTAACTGGTTTCAAAGCTTTTGAACTGATCTGTTCATATCAACATTATATAGGCCTTTATATAATTCTTTTACTGTACATTGAAGAAATTTCATATGGATTCAGTAGCACATTCAAATGAATTTACATTTTACTGTCTACATGGATTTGAAAACTAAGAGCAATATGTGTGTTTATGCGTTCCATTTCAGAAAATATTTAGAAATATTTCGTGCGCTTGTGCATTTGTAGCTTAGTCACACATTCATTGAACTAATATTCATTGAGTGCCTTTTTCCGGGGCTCTTTGCTCTGTGTTGCTGGTACTGGGAGATTCAGCCCAGGGTCAATCAGACACATGCCTGTCTTTGGGAATTTACACAGCTTGGAAACTCTCCAGGGCACCCGAGATCAGGGACAACCTCAGTGACCATCGGTCAGTTAGTTTGAAGCACATATTTTCATATACTGATTTAAATTACCAAATCTAAAAATTGTCAAGGAATTTAAGCGTTATCTAGGCCAGCGGTTTTCTCTCTTGTTTACGTTAGAGTGGAACATAGGAGTCATGTGCTTTGGGTTTAATATTATGCAACATTGAAATATTAAATCTAAAATAGCTAAATATGAAATTTCGTGCAAATGAAATGCAAACTAAATTGTGGTGGTGGTTGCCAAAAATGTAAGGAAAAAAATCAATGAAAGAAAAATGGAGACCATTTTATTCATTGAGGTATTTTTTTTCTGTAAATAGAAAAATATGACTGCAATTAAATTTCTCCCAAAGGAAAAGATCAACTTTATCCTTTCTTTTTTACAGCCAGCCTCTTACTTGTTGCTTTAATTCGCTATGATAATTCCATCACACTGTTCTCCAATTGAGCTCTTCTCAAATTTTAATTTGAATGCAAATCATCCGGCGGTCTTGCTAACCTACAGATTCTGATTCAGTGGGTTTCTGGGCTAGGACCCCAAGGTGCTGGGGCATTTCTCACCAGCTCCCTGGCAATGCTTGTGCAGGGGGCCTGTGGATCACGCATGTGTAGCTAGACTCTGACTTCCCTTTGGGGGACTCTATTAATAGGGACAACTAGGAAGGTGGTAGTCTTAAGAACTGCTTCTTTCATGTATTGCTATACATTTCAATGACTTTTTTAGTTATAAAAATAATTCACTCATTAGAAAATCTGGAAAATCATATAATAGCAGAACATAGAAAAAATATTTCTAATTTCACTATCCAGAGATAACCACAGTTAACATTTATTGCCTCTTGTATGAATATACATACGCTTTCACCTGCTTGAGACCTCAGTGTGTATTTAGCAGGTGTCTTGTTGGCTTTTCACCTTGTAAAGTGAGCAGTCTTCCAGTTTCCCTTTACCATTATATAATCTTTAAAACATGATAATTTAGTAGCAGTATAATATTTCATAATTTTTGAAACCATATCTTATTTTATAAACTCCCTACAGATGGAGATTTTGGTTGTTTTTCACTTTTGACTATTATAAAGATACTGCTGTGAACAGCCTTATATGTAAACTTTGTACCTTTGTTATTATTCCTGAATAAATATTCTGAAACAGATTGCTAGAAATGAAACTTCTGTAACAAAGTGTTTAGTTATTTTTGCACACTGTTAAATTGTTCTCCAGAGTAATAGTACTGAGTTTTAATCTCACCAGTTGTGTTTAGGTAGGTTTATGCGTTTGTGCTAGTTTCTACACTTTCTCATAATTTTAATCAGATAAAAAAATTAACTGACAGGTAAAAAGTAATTTAAATCAATTCCTTTTAATAAGTAGAATTGAGTATCAGCCTCTTGGGTTAATTTGGCTATATTTTATCTGTCTTGGGAATTATTTGGGTGTGAGTATTTCGCTTGTAGATAATTTGAATTATTTATGTATTATTGATATAAATCTGTTCTTTGTATTTATGAAAAATATAGTCCTTATTTGGATTGCCAATATTTCCTGACAGAATGAATTTTATTTTCTTGTCATGAAGAGACATAAATTTTAGAAAGTTTTACACTGATCCTTGTCTCCAGTTTCTTTTGGAGCCAAAAGAAAAAGGATGATCCAGTGGCCTGGAGAATTGCATTAATACTAAAATAATAAAAATGATTATTTCCGTGATGCTTACTGTTAAAAACATTTCCAACCATCTCATTTAATGGTTTAAAAATGATTATTTAGTGATTTACTTCAGAAAACCCTGTTTAGTAAACTAGCTTGGACCTAGAAATGAGAATTAGAAATCCAATCAGAATGCAGCAGGAGGCAAAGTGGAAAATTGGAAAGAGCCAGCATATCTGGGTTTGGGTCCCATGACCATCATTAATTAGCTATCTTATTTAATCTTGTGAGCCTCATGTCCTCTACTCTAAAATGTGATAAATAGCACTGACCTCTCAGGGCATATGTGAGAATTATTGCAGGCAGCGTATTTTACCCACCATATGGTAGATACTTAACTGAAGTTTATCCCTCTTCCCCACTTTTCCCTACAATCCCCAAATGTGAAGGGATCATGTGATTTGCACCTCTTTGTAGCAGAGTTACCTACTGAACCTTGGGTAAAACCTTCAGCTGTTTTTCAAAGATTCAAGATTTTACTGATCAACTAGGAAGGTAGATTATTTCTTTACAAAGTTACCTGGATTTGGGCTCAGCCTATCTGAGTTCAAGTGATGAGGTCAAGTTATGACATGGAAGAACTTAATGTCACTTCCTTATGCCTTAGTACCATCATCAATATATTCAAGATAATAATAAAAACAATAACAGTGTATTGTCAAGATTAAATTTGACAACATATGGAGAAGAGTTTTGGTAAATGGCACATTGCTTTTTTAATAGTATATGTTGATACCAATACAAGCGATTGAATAACATTAATTCTACTTAAAGGAATCTTAGATAATTACCTGAAAACAGACCATGGATTCAATTTTAATATACTTGTCTTTTAATATCATGGGCGTCATTCTCAGGTAAATGGCAAAGCCACCTGAGATTTAACCAGCTGACACTGGATGTCACCCTTCTCCTGTGTAATTTAGCTGCAGAACAGGTGTGCTGTTAATATGCAGGAGATAGTTTGTCCCTTCAAAGGTTTGGAAGTAGTTTAGTTTCCCTCTCATATTAGGTTTTATTATCTTTATGGCACTTTTGTTATAACTTTCTTTTTCAGTTTCTAATATCTAAACCCTATATAATAGTGACCAAGAACAATTAATATTATTAGCTCAGAACTGAGAAACTAAAAACTGAAAGGACAGAAACTGCTAAAACCAGCCAGGACCGGTGGATGCAAATCAGAGTGATGGACTCTGGCTGACTTAAGCAGAAAAGGAATGTATTGGAAGGATGTAGAACTTGTTTCAGCTTGTGAATGCTGCCAGAATGCAATATACCAGAAATGGGTTGACTTTTATAAAAGGGATTTGTTAAGTTACAAAGTTTACATTTCTAAGGCCATAAAAATGTCCAAACTAAGGCATCCAGATAAAGAAACCTTGACTCAAGAAAGGCCAGCTGGGAAAGCATGTGGTTGGCATCTGCTGGTCCTTTGGCTTCTGATTACAGCTTCCCCAGGGGCATTTTCTTTCTGCATCTCCAAATATCTCAGTTTGTGTTGGCTCTGAAGATTTTCCAAAATGGTTCCCTCTTAAAGTACTCCAGTGAGTGGATAAAAACCCACCTTGAATGGGCAGAGACAGATCTCCATGGAAACCACCCAATTAAATCACCCACAATTGGGTGGGTCACAACTTCATAGAAACAACTTAATCAAAAAATCCCACCTTACAATATTAAATCAAGCTTAAAGAACATGGGTTTTGTGTGGTACACAACAGTTTCATATTGGCACAGAGTTACTTCCAGAATTGATAGAAAAGTTGTAAAACTAGATTTGGGAAATGGGCATTGTTTTAGTTTGTTTATGCTGCTAGAAGTGCAGTACACCAGAAATATGTTGGCATTTATAAAGGGAATTAATTAAGTTATAAATTTCCCTCTCTAGGGCCAGCCATAGAACTGTCCAAACTAAGGCACCCAGAGAAAGAAACCTTGACTCAAGAAAGGCTGATATGGGAAGGCATGTGGCTGGCATCTGCTGGTCCTTTGGCTTCTGGTTTTGAACAACTTCCCTGGAGGGCAATTTCTTTCTGTATCTCCAAAGGTCTCTGTCTGTGTTGGCTCTGAGCTTTTTCCAAAATGCTTCTCTCTTGGAGGATTCCAGTAAGTGGATTAAGTCCCCCTTTGAATGGGCACAGACACATTTCCATGGAACTACCTAATCAAAAGATCTCACCCACAATTGGGGGGTGGGGTGGTGTCACATCTCCATGGAAACAGCTTAATGTAAAAGATTCCGTCCAAACCATAAATCTGACCCAATAAGATTGGACTAGGAAAAAAGAACATGTTTTTTCTTGGATACACAACAGCCTCAAACCAGCATAGGCATATTCCAGTGTGCTGGTAGTACAGCAAAGGACAGGCCTTCTGTCATTGCCATTGATCACTGGATACCATCTCTATCGTTGCCATTGGTCACTGGATACCATCTCTGTCATTGTCATTGGTCGCTGGATATACCTCTGTCATTGGTCACTGGATAGACCTCTGTCATTGTCATTGGTCACTGGATACCACTTCTGTCATTGCCATTGGTCACTGGATACTACTTCCTGTCATTGTCATTGGTTACTGGATACCACTTTCTATCATAGGTCACTGGATACCACTTTCTGTCACTGTCACTAGTCAACGTATACCACTTCTGTCATTGTTATTGGTCACTGGATGCTATGATTGGCTTTCCTGCTGCTGGACATGAGGTATCAAACTCCTTCCCCTTCCTGCATAACAACTGGGTTGTCACTGCCCTTCATTCCAATATGCCAGATGGCCACTCCCTGAGTCTCATTTCCAGGTGGGAGCGCTCAGCTGGCTGAGTTTCAGTCTTAAACCTGTGCTCCTGTTTCAGGGAGTGAGGAGGAATGAGTGAACTTTCTAGCACGACCCATTCACATGGTGATTCCATTATTAGGAAGGGGGTTCAAGTGCTGGACAGCTAAAACATGCCGCATGCCCACTGTGATGCTTTTCCACCGGCTCCTGAGAGAAGGGTCTTGAGAATGCCTCTGTACAGTCCCTGCCCCTTGTCTGGCTGGCCTGCAGCCAGCTGCACGGGCCTTGTGGCACCTGACAGTTCCACAAACAGTGTTGTGCCCTGTATTTCCTTCAACCTTGAGGAAACCCTATCGGTCAGTGTTAGCAGCTAAAGAGCCAACTCCTTAAGCAAATTGTAAGTCTCAACAAGTTTCAGTCTACTGAAAAAAAATAGCCATGCTATATTATAAAAAAATTAAAAACATCATAGAAAATCCAGAAGCATAGAAATAGAGCCAAGATAGTACAAGTAATTTACTGTAAATGAATTCTTGAAACAGAAAAAAAAAATGAATTTAAAACATGCTCATTACCACTCTCTGTTGTTAATATTGTTATACAGAAATCAGGGACCCTTGGAAAGAGTTATAAGAATTCACTATCATATCTTAAAGTTTATCCATATTCTCTTTAAAAAATACATCATATATATGTATACAATACATGTGTGCATGTGTATATATATATATATATATATATATTTATTTATTTATTTTTTTGCCAACTGGCAAAGTTAAAACTGAAGGTACTTGGGGAAAATTCAACTGCCATCTTCCCTGCCTCGAGTACCTTCTGACTCGCCTGCTGCATTTGTTCTTGTCCCTACAGTTGATTCTCCCCAGAGTAGCTAGTCTGCTCCCTTGGCAGGCCTGCAATGCCTTCACATCACATTTGGAATAAAATTCAGAGCTTTTCCATGGTCTATAGAGCCCTATGTGATCTGGCTCTTGATCTTTTCTTCTCCCACTGACCCCCTTGCTTCCTTTAATTCAGCCATACTGCCCGCTCTGCTTTCAAAACACCCTAAGCAGAAACCAGCCTCCAGGCCTCTGCTCTTGCCCTCCCTATTGCCTGGAACCCTCTTTCCTGGGGTAACTACGTGGCTTACATCCTCCGTCTTTCAGGACTCTTGGTCCAGTGTGGCTTTGCCAGATTAATCTTCCCTGGCTACTCATTCTAACCAGCACCTCCTTTTATCCCATTACCTTGCTTTTCTTTATTCCTTGGCACTTATCCCTGCCTTACATTATACTCCCTATATGTTTGTTACTTGTTCATGTCTGTGTCCCTCTTTGTTCTCAGAGTTCCATGAAACTAGGCACTCTGGCTCACCTCTGTTAGCCACAGCTCCTGGCACAGCGGCATTCAATAAATATTTACTCCATGAATGAATGAATCAAAGGTTATATCAAGAAATGAAACATCTTTGTAGAGCCTCTAGAATATAAGCAGTGCCAGATATGTGTTTATTGCAAGAAAATTGTCCTAAGACATTCTATGTCATAAAACACTGTAGTAGGTTTACTGACATCAGTTACCCGGGGTTTCTAACAGTGTTGGTTTGTCACACTGGTTATGATTCACAATAATCTGTGTGAATTGCTTTGTACATTATAAACTGTTCATCAGATATAGGAATCATCAGTTGGGGATATTGATGCATTATTAATGCATTAGCAATAAATAATAAATAACACAGATTTTTTTATTCTTAAAATCCCTCAAAGTCAGTTTTCCTTTACCATCCACCTCAGTCTGCTGACTGATGAGAATATCACCTGATTCTTTATTACAGGGAAGAAAATCACTCAGACTATGGATATGGTTTCAAAGTTCTTTATTTGGCAAACATGTATGAATCACTTATTATTTGCTAGACACTGTTATAAGTGCTTGACAAATACTAACTCATTCGGCCCTCACAACAACCCCATGAGGTAGATGCTATTATATCCACATTTTACCAGTAAGGAAACTGAAGCACAGAGCAGGTCAGGAATTTGCCCCACGATTACATTGCTACTGAGTAGCAAAGCCAGACCCTGAAATTAGGTAATCTGCCTCCCAAACTTCTTGTAGCACCCACTTTATTCACAGAATATCTGTGGTAATTAGGTTCAGGTGTCAACTTGGCCAGGTGAAGGGGCCTAGTTCTGTTGCTGTGGACATGGGCCAATGGTATGTGAAGCTTATCTGTCGCTGATTACATCTGTGGTTAGCTAGGAGGCGTGCCTGCTGCAATGAATGATGTTTGATTTAATTGGCTGGTGCTTAAATGAGAGAGGTCAATGCAACACAGCCCAGGCAGCACAGCATACCTCATCTTAGCACTTGCAGCTCAGCCCAGGCCTTTGGAGATGCAGAAAGAAATCACCCTGCCGAAAGCTGTCGGAGCCCAGAAGCCTGGAGAGAAGGCCAGCAGAGATCGCCTTGCGCCTTCCCATATAAAAGAGAACCTCAGATGGAAGTTAGCTGCCTTTCCTCTGAAGAACTATACTTTTTGAAATTGATTAATTATTTATATTTACATGGACAGGCTCCGGGAACTGAACCTGGGTCTCCGGCATGGCAGGTGAGAACTCTGCCACTAAGCCACGGTTGCTGAACTATACATTTTTAACTAAATAAATTCGTTTTTATTAAAAGCCAATCCATCTCTGGTGTGTTGCATTCTGGCAGCTTTGGCAGACTAGAACAATATCCTATGCAGAAATTAGTGTGTGTAAACGCACAGAAAAACTGTTGTGGCTAAAGAGCGCTGTCGGCTCGGCACCCTCCTGCTCTCCCCCCGACCTCCCACCCCACCCCGAGTCCTGTTTGAAAAACCCTGATCTAGGAAATAACACTGTATTAGTTATGGTTCTCTAGAGAAACAGAATCAACAGGGAATACTTGCAAATATAAAATTTACAAAAGTGTCTCACATGACCACAGGAACAGAGAGTCCAAAATCCACAGGGCAGGCTGTGAAGCTGATGACTCCGATGGATGGCCTGGACGAACTCCACAGGAGAGGCTCACCAGCCGAAGCAGGAATGGGACCTGTCTCCTCTGAGTCCTCCTTAAAAGGCTTCCCGTGATTGGATTTAGCATCACTAATTGTAGAAGACACTCCCCTTTGGCTGATTACAAATGGAATCAGCTGTGAATGCAGCTGACGTGATCATGACCTAATCCTATGAAATGTCCTCATTGCAACAGACAGGCCAGCACTTGCCCAATCAGATAAACAGATACCACAACTTGGCCAAGTTGACACATGTCCCTAACCATGACAAACATCTCTTGGCATGATGCCACTTATAAGCTGTCTTCTATCCATTCTGGCATAAAACAAATAAAATTATTTTCTCACTCTAATTAACTACTTATGTTTTATTTTGGACATTTTATCCACCTAATCTACTTCTGGCTGATATAAAATGCTAAAATGGATTTCCCCAGCATAGTAATACCATATGGCAATTCGGATTTGGTCAGCTTAAGTTCCCCATTTGGTGGCTTTATATACCTCAAGTTTTTTGAACCAAAGAGAGAAATGGAATTTGATTTCTTATGGGTAGCGTTGGGGCTGAAGCTTTGCACCCAGGTAATCACGATCTACCTTCTCTATTGTGGGATGCTTCTCTCCTGTGATATTAATCTAAAATAACAGCAGTGACAATGGAGACACTGAATGTCTTCTACAATCAGGTATTTTGAAAAGTTCTTATTTTCCCAACATTAGTTATTACCCCTATTTTACAGATATGTAAGTTGAGGCTAAGGTTGTATGAAATTTGTTTGAGATAACCCAACCAATGAGCGGTGGAGGTGTGTTTTGAGAAGTATCAGTGTCTAAGAAGTAAGTCATTTAATGTTAAAAATAAAAGACATTAAGCAGCATGCTCTTAATCAGTGGGTCAAAGAAGAAGTTGCAAGAGAAATAGTAAATATCTCAAGACAAATGTAAACAAGAACACAACATGTCAAACTTATGGGATGCAGTGAAGGGAATGCTAAGAGGGAAATTTATAGCCCTAAATGCCTACTTTAAAAAGGAAGAAAGGGCTAAAATGTAAGACAACTGGAGACAGTGGAGAAAGAACAGCAAACCTAATTCCAAAGCCAGCAGAAGTAAAGAAATAAAACTAGAACAGAAATAAATGAAATTGAAAAAAAAAAATAACAGAGAATCAATAAAACCCAAAGTTGGTTTGTTGAAAAGATCAATAAAATTGAGAAACCTTTAGCTAGACTGACAAAGACAAAAAGAGAGAAGATGGCAAATAAAAAAAATCAGAAATGAGAAGGGGGCTATTACCACTGACATCATAGGACTAAAAATGATCAGAAGAGGATACTATGAACAACTGTATGCCAACACATTAGACAGCTTAGATGGAATGGACAATTTCCTAGAAACACAAATAACCACTGATTCAAGAAGAAGTAGAAGACCTCAACAAACTAATCACAAGTAAAGAGATTAAATCAATCATCAAAACCTCCTAACAAAAGCCCAGGACCAGATGGCTGGGGTGAATTCTATCAATCATTCCAAGAAGAATTAATCTCAATCCTACTCAAAGACCTCCCAAAAATGAAGAGAATGGAAAACTACCTAACTTATTGTATGAAGTCAATATCACCCTAATCTTAAAGCTTTATAAAGATACTACAAAAACAGAAAATTACAGACCAACCTTTTTAATGAATATAGATGCAAAAATCCCCAACAAAATATGCAAATTGAATCCAACAATACATTAAAAGAATTATAAACCATGAGCAAGTGGGTTTATTCCACGTGTGTAGCAGTGGATCAACACAAGAAAATCAAGTGCTGTGATATACTACATCAACGAATTGAAAGGGAAAAACTGCATTATCATCTTGATTGATGCAGGAAACGTATTTGACAAAATCCACCATCCTTTCGTGATAAAAACATTCAAAAGATAGTGTGCTGGTTTGAAGCTATTCTGTGTCCTCCAGAAAAGCCATGTTCTTTAATCCTCATTCAATATAGCCGGGTAGGATCTTTTTGAGTGTTCCCATGGATATGTGACCACCCTATTGTGGGTGGCAGCTTTTGATTAGAGATGTGTCTCTACTCATTCAAGGTGGGGGTTGCTTACTGGAGCCCTTTAAGAGGGAACCATTTTGGAAAGAGCCAACAGAACCCACACTACCAGAGAACTTTGCAGAGGCAGAAGGCAAATGCCCCTGGGGGAGGCTTATGAAATGAGAAGAGAAAGCTAGCAGACATCACCATGTGCCTTTACTAGCTGACAGAAGTGTTCTGGATCCATCAGCCTTTCTTGAATCAAGGTATCTTTCCCTGGATGCCTTAGTTTGGACATTTTCACAGCCTTAGAACTGTAAACTTGCAACTTAATGAATTCCCTTTTTAAAAGCCATTCAGTTTCTGATGTATTGCATTCTGGCTGCTTACAAACTAAAACAGATAGGAATTGAAGGGAATTTCCTCAATATGATACAGGGTATATATAAAAAAATCTATAGCTATCATCATGCTCAATGGTGAAAGACTGAAGAAAGCTTTCCCTCTAAGATCTGGAGCAAGACAAAGATGCTCACTGTTACCACAGTTATTTATACAAGAAAAAGAAATAAAAAGCATCCTCATTGGGAAGGAAGAAGTAAAGCTTCCACTATTTGCAGACAACATGAGCCTTTATTTAAAGAGTCCCCCCAAAATCTATGACAAATACTAGAGCTAATGAATGAGTTCAGCAAAGTGGCAGTATACAAGATCAACATGTAAAAGTCAGTAGTGTGTTTCTTTATACTAGTAATGAGCCATCTAAGGAGAAAACCCAGAAAAAAAATTAGATATAAAATAGCAATTAAAAGGACCAAATATCTAGGAATAACTTTACCCAAGGTGTAAAAGACCTATATTCAGAAAAATACAAATCATAGCTAATGAAAATCAAAGAAGACCTAAACAAATGGAATGATATTCCAGATTCATGGATTGGAAAGCTAAATGTCAAGATGTCAGTTCTATACAAATTGATCTTCAGATTCAAGGCAATCCCAAACAAAGTCCCAACAGCCTTTGAAGAAATGGAAAGCTAATCATCAAATTTATTTGGAAGGATGGGGCACCCTGAATAGCCAAAAACAGCTTGAAAAAGAAGAATGAAGTTGGAGGACTCAGGCTTCCCAACTTTGAAGCATATTACAAAGCTACAGTGGTCAAGGCAGCATGGTACTGGCATAAGGATAGTCATGTGGATCAATGGAATCAAACTGAGAGTTCAGAAACAGACCCTCACATCTATGGTCAACTGATTTTTGACAAGGCTTCCAAGTCCACCCAACTGGAACAGAACAGGCTCTTTACTAAATGGTGCTGGGAAAACTTGAAATCCACATCTGAAAGAATGAAAGAGGATCCTTATCTCACACCCTATTCAAAACTGAACTAAAAATGGATCAAAGCCTAAATATAAGAGCCAGTATCATAAAACTCCTAGAAGAAAATGTAGGAAAGCATCTCTAAGATCTTGTGCTAGGTGGTGGTTTCTTAACCTTACACCCAAAGCATAAGCAGTAAAAGAAAAAAACTGAATACTTTAGTGCTCCAAAGGACTTTGTCAAGTAGGTAAAAAGGGAGCCTACTCAATGGAAGAAAATATTTGGAGACCACATATCTGTTAAGGGTTTGATATCCAGAATATGTAAAGAAATCAATCAACTCAACAATAAAAAGACAAATAGCCCAATTAAATATGAACAAAAAACATGTACAGATATTTTTCCAAAGAGGAAATTCACATGGCTAAAAAACACACAAAAAGATGTTCAGTTTGACTAGTTATTAGGGAAATGTAAATCAAAACTATGATCAGGTATCATTTCTTACCTATTAGAATGGCTACTATTAAACAAACCGAAAATTGTTGGAGAGGATTTGGAGAAATAGGGACAGGGACACTTATCCACTGTTGGTGGGAATATAGAATGGTATACCACTGTGGAACACAATTTGATGGTTCCTCAGGAAGAGAAATATAGAACTACCAGATTATCCAGCAATCCTGCAACTCGATATTTACACAGAAGAACTGAAAGCTGGGTAAGAACACACACTTTCACACTGATGTTCATAGTGACATCATTCACAATTGCCCCAAAATGGAAGCAACTGAAGTATCTATCAGCCAATGAATAATATACAAAATGTGGTATATACATATGATATACATACAACTGTAAGAAAGAATGAAGTCCCAGTAGTCCAACAACATGAAGGAACCTAGAGGACATTATGTTGAGTGAAATAGCCAGACAAAAGGACCAATATGGTATGATCTCACGAATGAACTAAATAAAATGAACAAACTCATAAAGTTAATATCTAGAATATAGGTTACCAGAAGAGAGAATGAGAGTGGAGAATGCGGAACTGATGTTTAATTTTTGCAGAATTTAATAAATAAGTTTGAATGTAAAGACTTGGAAATGCATAGAGATGATTATAACACATTATAGTGCGTGTAGATAACAGCACAGAATTCTGGGTGTGATTGTGGTTGAAAGGGGAAGTTTAGGGTTGTGTATGTCACTAGACGGAAAGCTAGAGGATGGAACCTTGGACTCTATAACCTAGTGAACCCTGTTGTGGATGATGAAGGTGATTAATAGCACAAATGCAGGAATGTTCTTCCATGAATTTGGACAGATGTATATCACGAACACAAGGTTTTAAAAGGAGGGTGTATACAGGGGAAAATGCACCTAAAACAAACTATAGACCACAGTTAACAGTAATATCTTAATGTTCTTCCATCAGTTGTAACAAAGGTACCACACGAATCTAAGTTTCATTATTAGGGAGAATAAGGAGTGTGGGTTTTTTATTTTGGAGCTATGAAAATGTTCTAAAATTGATTGGATGGTCTGTATAGTGTGCGAATAAAACTTAAAAAAAAGAATAAAACACACTTACAGGTGTATATTTTGGGAGGCATCACAGGAGGCCCAAAGCCATTCTCAAATTATGGAAGGCTATGAGAATTCAATGGGATCCATTCTTAAGAATGAGTTGTTCTTATGAAATAATGCCTCTTATCTTTTGTCAGTGTACACTATGCCAAAGATACTACAATCAAAAAGGAAATCAATCAACCAAATGGGAGGATAGATCAAGGGCATTTAAACAGTAGGAAAAAAACATCTAAGCCCAGATTGATAGCTTTGCTTGCCTCCATTTCCCCACTTCCCCTCCCCACTACTGCCACTCCCTAGCCCAGGGATCAGCAAACTGTAAATATTTTAGATTCCAGCGATTTGGTTTCTCTTTTGCAACTACTCTGCTCAGCTGTATTAGCGCAAAAGCAGCTACTAGACAATATATAAAGGAACAGTGGATTGTGATCAAATGAAACTTCATTTATGGACACTGAAATTTGAACTTCATATAATTTTCAAGTCATGAATTGTGACTATTTGGCTTTTCTTCCCTAGCCATTCCAAAAAGTAAGAACCATTCTTAGAGTGTGGACTGTACAAATGGGCAGTGGGCCAGATTTGACTCCCGGGCCAAGGTCTGCTGATCTAAACTCTAGTCTGCTTACCAGTCTTCTCGTTTCCAAACGTGGTTCCTTTTTGTCTCTGTTGGTGTTTCTTTTACTTCCAACATTTCAATGTTGTTTTGGACCAAGAACTTAATCTAATGAGAGACTTGAGAGAGCGAAACACAATTTCTTCCACTCGCATTCTGCAGAAAGGAGACCTGCAGGTTGTTGTTGCCAAATCAACTTCAGCTGAAATAAATAGAAGCCAAAATGCTGTCACAGTCCATTTAGAATAAACTGGAAAGTCCTTGGCATGCTCTGTCAATTTCACTGAAGATTAAAGAATAAATGCCGGACTTGGTGGTTTCCCTAGAAGTCATTCTGTTTCAAAGTGATGCCAACAAATAGGAAAGTTCTTTGGGTGTTTTAACAACATGGGTCATTGCTAGATTTTGAATATTGTTGTTTCTTTCTAGGGAGGCCAATCTTGATGTGATGGAAAGAGTCCTGAACTTAGCGTTGAAAAAAATCAAGGTTTGAGTTTCAGCTGTTAGTTTGACTGTGACCTTGGGTAAGTTAGCATCACCTATTGGAGTCCTTATCGGTAAAATGGGATTGCTAATCCTACCTCACAGGGTTCATTATTTTAATTTTAATTTTTTTTATTTTTTTTGACATCTTTTTACACACCATACAGTCCATCCAAAGTATACAATTGATGATTCTCAATATCAGATGAATCACACAGTTGTACATTCATCACCATGATCATTTTTAGAACATTTGCATTACTCTAGCAAACAAAATTAAAAGAAAAGAAAATTCCAAATTTCCCACCATCAACCCTCCCTCTTATTGACCACTAGTATTGCAATCTACTTACAATAGATGTAGGTTAACTAGGACTGGGTAGTACTGACATGTATATTTATCAGCCTCACGGGGCTTTTAATTTTTTTCTTTTTTTAGTTCTTTACCATTTATTATGGAATTTTCATACAAAAACAAAAATAGAGCCATATAATGAACCCCATGTGCCCATCACCCAGTTTCAACAATTTGCTACATTTTGCCAATCTTTTATCATTGCTCCCATCCCATTTTTCCTTCCCTACTAGAGAATTTGGAGCAATTTCATTTTTATTATTATTTCACCTTCACATACTTCAGTATGTATTACTAACAGATAAGGTCTTTTAAAAAGAATACCACTTTTCCATTATCACACCTAATTACAGTAATTCTTTAATATCATTTAATATCCTGTCAGTGTTCAAATTTCCCCAGTTGTCTCAAAAATGCCCTTATATTGTTGGTTGGTTTGAATCAGCAGCCAAACAAGATTCATGTTTGGTCATTATAGTTTATTACACTTAATCTATAGCAATTTCCTCCTTCTCCTTTCCATCTGTCTTCATACACTTAATTTGTAGAAGCAACTAGTTATTTGTCCTATACAATTTTGCATATCTTGGGCTTGGCTGATTGGGACCTTCCCCATTGTAGTGTCTTTGAACCTTTTATCCTCTTCCTCATATATGCTATAGTTAGATATAGAGGCTTGATTAGATTCACCTTCAGTTTTTGGAAGCACACTTCATATGGTGCTTTGCATTTCCGATTGCTTCACATCTAGGGAAGATATGTCTAGTAATCTCTTTTTTAGTTATGTTAAAATTGATTAGTGGGGTCTCTTAGGTTAATGCATTCCTCATCAAGCTTTCTCCTCGTGTTTTTAGCACTGGTTGATGGTTGTTGCATAGAGCTGTAACTTCAAAAGGGGTTGCAAAATGTGGATTTTCTATTGATCCTTTTGAACTTATGAGCTGGAATTCTATAGTCAACTTTTCTCATAAAATGTTTGGTTTTCATGAGAGACAGTTTGTACAGTCAAGGCAAAATAAATGCTTGTTGGCTTTTTATTTGCAGTTGTTAGTATAGTGGCAGCCTCTCTCCATTGACGTGGTGGTCTGTTGGCTTCCAAAAGTGGGCAGTGACCATGGTTGCTTGTGGTGATTTGTCCTGCCATCATAAATTCAGGGATTGAAAATTTTTTATGTGTTTTAATCTAGCGCTGTCATTTCCCTTCATGTTGTCATCTGTGTCTTATTACAGGAGTATTTGGTCACTTTTTTGCCTACTGGTATGACAAGTTTGCCTTATGTATTTTCTCCCCAGACCTGAAAAACCAATTTTCCAAGAAGCCCTAGTTTCTTTTCAGTAGGAAATGGCATATAGAGACCATACCCTGGATGCTAGCAGTGGCAATTGCAAGTAGCTAGTAGGTTTGTCAGTGGACAGAGGTAGAATATATATTTTTAAGGAAGTAAATCTTTATTTTATACTGACAGTTCTAGTATTTATCTAATATCTTTGATTCTGTGTTTGCTTTTTTATCTTATTCTGAACATCTTGGTTCCTAATGACATTAAGATAATTACTTTATCTGCAACACACGTGCACACACACACCTACATGTAATAGTCTCAAGATAATAAACCAATATTTCCACAAATAAAGTTTAATAATGTTAATGATTGTAGCTTCAGATTGTTTTGGTTCTTTTTGTATTTAGGCTGTATCACACCAGGGATAACTGGTCCTTGGTATGTGTTTTAAAGTTACCTGAAATAATTCATCTGGTTATAAAATCAACTTGATAGGTTCATTTGTTCCATTTTGTCTCTTATTTTGGAGGATTTTTTTTTAAATTTTAGTTATGTTTTATTATTAGGTAAAATAATTACATGATTCCAAAATCTATCATATTTCCCTCCCTTCCTGTAGAAAATATGATACTATATATTACTTTCTGCTCCATATTTTTTCATTTAATCACATATCCTAGAGAGGACTCCATAGAAGTGGATTGTTATTTCAACCAGTCTTCTTTTTGTGGGTATTTTGTTTTTTCCCCCCATTCTTTTGCTATTCAAAATAGTTCTTCAATGCCCTTACAGGCGATTTGAGGATTAAATAAAATGTTCTGTATAAATGGGCTTCGTGAAGTATAAAGTTGTATTTGTATGTGTGTGTGTGTGTGTGTGTGTATGATTTTGTTATAGTTGTATTATTTTAATTTGTAATATTTGTATTATTTACTAAGCATTCAGTGTGCCAGTTCTAGAGATGCAAAGATAAATAAGACGTGGCCCCTGCTGGAGGTTTTACAGTCTAAAATGATGTGAAATAAAAGGGAAATTTCACATTTTCCTTTCCCATATTATTTGTTTTAAATTTTTGATCAGATGGTATTGCTTTTATATTAAATTAACTCCTGGATTTATGGACATATACCCGTGGCAATGATTGACAATACTTTGTACTACAATCGATTACAGTGGGAATGCAAAACGTCTTTCAGCGTATGAATCACGTAATCGCATAATTAGAGAAGTCAGTTTTGCTTAACTTATGTCTTCTTAAGTCAGAATTCGACTGCTTCACAATGACAACAGCCACAGCGACCACAGAAGTCTCTCCAAGGGGCATGAAAGAAGATAATTCTGCCTTGTATGAGTCCACATCAGCTCATATTATCGAAGAAACCGAGTATGTGAAAAAGGTATGTGGGGTGCTGGAAATCATATTAGCAGGATGTAATTTTTTAAAGTAAATTGTAATATAAATTGTTGGACTTTGTTTCCACTTCCTTGGAACATGAGAGGAAGAACAAACCTAGTTTGGGTCTTTATATCTGAAATTAAATGCATGCTTAGCAATTTCTCTGGGTGACATGAAATTCTGTTCCGACAGGTAGAGTAAAATGATTCTCTTTACTCGCTAAAATTGAATAATGGCCCAGGAGGGTTCAGAACACCCATCAGCACTTAATTTATCCCACACTATTCATCACTGGATTTCCTGCTGTTTTATATCATTTCCCAGTTGTTTCATGAGTGTTGAGATTGTGTTCCCAAGTGGATATATAAGTTTCCTACTGAGTTTGTATCTCTTGTTACTGTGTTTCTTTTCACAGTTCGAGATAGGTATTGCTGGGGAATGTGTGATGGGATGTTACTTGATTAAAAATATGATATCTTGTGAGACTCCAAGATGATCATGGCTGACAGATGTATATATTTTTATTAACTGTTTTGTAGGACACATGGAAAAATTCTGATGTGGATAAGCCATCAGTTATTCTCATCAATTAAATGATTTCATCTAAATTCATGAGTCAAGGTCATAAATTCAAGGTCATAAATAAATGACCTTGCCATTTCACAGGTCACCAAGAAATAGGGCTTATATTTCATGCATAAATTTGTATGATTTCTTAGTAATTATTCTATAGTGTTTGCTAAATAGCCATTGTTTTTTAGTAATAACTAGATAGTAATTATATTGTAGCAATTACTAGACAGTAATTGTTTTATGGTAATTACTAGGCAGTAATTATTTTATAGTAATTGCTAAATGCTTACTGTTTTAGGGTAATACATAGTAAAGTACCACATTACTATATGGAAAATAGTGCTAAATAGTATTAAATAAAAGTTACAAAATAGTGTTTTGTAGTATATTTTGTGGGATATTATTAACTTGAGAGGTTATATTTTAGGTTTGACTGAAATAGAATGATAAAGACAAATGCTCATTTTCTGTAATCTAAACAATATTAGCTTAAATGCAAGTTAGAGTGATGGTAGTCAATTTAAATCTGAAGATTAGTATATATGTATTATTTTCTACATAATTGAGGTTCTCTGTGACTGGTATATACAGAGAAAGAAGTAAACCTTTGGAATTAAATGTCTTTGAAAAAAAATGTTTTTTTCCTCTCCAGATTCGAACTACCCTGAAAAAGATCCGAAAGCAAATATTTAAAGGGGAAGTAGAACATGACAGTAAAAATGACAAAGTGGAGGCAAAGGTAATACATTCATCAAACTGGACTACTTTTCTTCCTTCAAAAATAAACATAAAACCACATAGACTTTAAGTTAATTTTTTTTGTTTTTGATAATTACCAAATTATTGTTTGAAGCTTTGAACAGTGAGTGTTAAAATGTTTTGGGGTCTATAAAGTTGTTAGTGGCTAAATATGTGAAATATTTAAGTATCATTGGTAGGATCATATTGGATTGACCAGACCTCACTTGAGTATTTTAAACAGAGTTTACTTGTCTAAAGTTTATGGAAAGGTGCCAGCTCAGCCGGGATCCATGGCAGCACATTTTCCAATGACAAAGATGTAAGTTTTAGGTTCACCTGGCCACACTGATAGACACGCAGTTGAGGCTATTAGTCTGAATGAGTGAGAGCCTAGTCAGACCATCAATAAGTTTGAAGGCTCCCCCTCCGCCTCCAAGACTGGACTTATATACTTAAGGCCAAGCAGTCTGCACTTAGCCTTGGCTGGATTATGCCAGGTTCAGCCTCACCTGAGCCTACCACAGCTCATTGTGTCTGCGTTATTCACCATGCAGGATAGCCACAGAGCACCCCTGAGCATAGCATAGATACTCGAATGTCATCCTCCTTATCATTTTCAGCCTCCCAGGCTAACACAGCCAGCTCTAATTATTTTCTGAAATTAAGTATTGTGAAATGAGAAAAAAAGGTTAAGTGTGGGAATGATTGGAAGATCAAAAAATCAGTTTTAGCTGTGTTGAGATGTCTGTTGGACCTCTTGGTTTCTAGTGGGCGGCTGGATGTATGATCCTGGAATTGAGGGAAGAAGTCTGGGTCAGAAGGACCGGGGTAGAACTTTTGGGAGTAAAGGGTGGTACTTAAAGTTGTGAAACTGGAGATCACCAAGCAAATAAGTGTGGAGATAAACCAAAGAAGATCTAAGGACTGAGCCCTGGGGTTTCCAACATTTAGATGTTGCAAAGAAGAACCAGCCAAGGAGACTGAGAAGAGCAGCCAGTGAAGTAGGAGGAAAAGTAGGAGGAAAGAGAGTCATACTGGCAAGTGAAGAAAGGTGGGAGGGATGACTGTTAAATGCTGTCCATGGCTCAGTTCAGCTGAGGACTAATAATTGGCCACTGAATATAGCAATGTGGAGGTTGTTGATGACCTTGAAAGGTGTAGCTTCTTAGGAATGGAAATGGTGGTGTGTTGCCAGTACATCCGCCACAGTTGTCCCAAACCATGGGAGGCAGAAGATCAACCAAGCAACAAAACTACTATACTCTTTCCTTTCGATCTCATGGCACTCACCTTGTAGGGATTTAGACATCATTTTTTAGGGTCTTGCTATGCCTGCAGCCCCAGCAGCATCGGCATCCCCAGAGAGTTTGTTAGAATTGTAGCAGCTAGACCTCACTACAGACTGCTGAGTTAGAATCTGCATTCTAACAAGATCTAACTCACCAGGTGATTTATAAGCACATTAAACTTTGAGAAGCACTAATCTATGACCTTTGGTGCAATTCACCACTACCAATAACCTACCTTCTACAAGGGTCTTTCTAGCAAGAATGATGTAACAAATTTAAAAAAAGAAGATAATTCCTATACTGTAGATATGGAGAGTGAGAGTGCACTAGAGATTGGACAATGAAAGACAAAACCATGGCAGTTATGGCAAGTGTTTTATTTACATGACTATTTTTTTCTTTTTTAATTTTCTGTAAATGCAGTCAGTATATTGTAACAGAAAGAACATAGATTTCATTGTTTAACCCCCCCCTGAAATCTAGTTCTGGTTCCAGCAGTTATTTTTGGTATCCCCTTGGCTGGTTAGTTAAGCTCTCTGATCTTCGCTTCTCATCTGTAACATGGGCATAGTACTTTAGAGTGTATTGTGTACTCTTACAAAGGAGTGTGTATGAAATATGTAGAAGATGACTTGGCATAATTTATAGGTGCTTGAAATATAGAAATTATCATTAGAGGGAGTATATAATTGTATAGTAATTCCCAAGTCTGTCTTGAGATGTTGGCAGAGCAGAAGGACAATGAGGAATCTGCCGTGAAGTCTGCCACCCCTTTGCTCTCTAACCTTGGGCTCTGGTCCTCAACCCCGTATCTGCAAAGTTGATGGGTTCAGTTAGATGGTTTCTAATTCCCTTTCAGTCTCCAAATATTCATGATTCCAAATGAGATTTATCTTATGCTCCAAGAATATTTTCTGTAAGCTGGAGTTTACATTAGCTGAAGTCACATTCACTGACAGTAACACTCAGCTCTGACATTTCTGATGGGAAATTTAATTTGAGGTGATTCCAGCAAAGGATCATTGAATACCCAATATTATCTATTGGAACTATTAGCTCCAATTATATTAGTCTGTAATACAATGCAACCAAAATGCACTTATGTCTACAACGTAGACAAAAATTAAAAATCTGGCCTTGTGGCTATTTTTTAATCTCCTAGTAAGGAAACTGTAGGGATATAGAAGCCATCACAGATGAGTTCTGTGTCTTTTTAATGTAAGGATCTTTACAATTTGAGCAAAGACAGTGGCCAGCTGCTTCATATAGAATCCCACAGTGATGACTTTAAGATTCAGCAGTTTTATTTTACTTGTGCTGACTTTAAATCTTCCTTGATATATGTAATACTGGGTTATGCTTACTGTTTGTAAAGTATGTAGAGGAAAGGAATAGTCTGGTCTATTATTTTCATGTTTGTTCATTTCAGTGCTTTCAAAACATTCAGAATGGCTCCAAACCTGAAATGGATCCCTCTTGTTGCAGTTTGGACCTACTCATGGAAAAGATGAAAGGGAAAGATCTGCAGCTTTTAGAAATGAACAAAGAGAATGAAGTATTGAAAATCAAGGTATGATCATTTTGAGAAATTTTTCATTTTGTATTTTGAAATTTTGAGCCAAAAAGATGGATTAACATTCAGAGATTATGAAATAAGACAACTATCCATATGCATCCAAAGATCCACACACATGCCACATACATAGAGCGGCACTTTTAGGTTTCACAAATGGAATCACCCTGTTCTATTTTGGAGACCACTTTTATCATTCTAAAAAATATAGTCAATGTTTCATAATTTGTTAATCTCCTACTCTGGGATATTTTATAGTTTCCTTATTTATTTTATATATAGCACTGCAGTGATTATCTTGATAGGAAATCTTTACATCCATCCTTGATTTTTCCTTAGGTTAATCCTTGCAAGATTCACGCTTTACTGCCCTTAATACCATGCCTTGTTCATTCCTATTTCAGGAAGATACACCATTTAGTAGCATTGTGAACATCGGTGATGAAATGTTTGTAAAGAAGTACATATCCTTGCAGGACATTGTGAAATTCTTTGAAGGGCACAGTGTGTAAATGGAGGGCACTGATGTGTTGGCCCTGCCAGGGCAAATCTGCTGCATCGACAGTCCCGTAATTAGGAATTAGGGGATTTCTTGTTTTACGTTTTCCTCATACTGGAGAACAGTGTCTTTTTTTTGCCATCCGTTGTCTGTGTGGTGCACATGGTACTATTACAGCCTCTGTGTTTTAATTCTCAAACTGGTCTACTTTTTAACTCTTTTCATTGTGTAAAACATGAACAGTGACTTTTTTCCCTAGCTGGAAGCCTCCAGAGAAGCAGGAGCAGCGGCCTTGAGAAATGTGGCACAGAGACTATTTGAGAACTATCAAAACCAGTCTGAAGAAGTTAGGAAAAGTCATGAGGACAGTAAACACTTACTCCAGGTATCACTCTAGCAGTCTGTCTACTGGGGAACTATTCCTCCCCACCTACCTGCCCAAGACATGCAAGAGCCTCTTTTTGAAGGAATTAGATGTGATACAAGCAATGGCAAGGTCACCTGGCGAGCTCTGGGAGGGGGCAGGGTGCGTGTCTTTTGTGTACATCTCCCACACCCCTGCTTAGCCTGGTGCCCAGTTGGAGCTGAGCTGCTGTGTCATCACGCCTGCCCACTGCTGCCCCTCCAAGCACACAGGTGGGAGGGAGGTGGTGCCACCCAGCCTGGAAATCACTGCTGGTCCAGGTGGTACTGGCAGGTAACTTCTCTTCTGGTCCTGCATTGGACAGGTTAGATGACCCAAGCTGAGTCATTCTGCCTCTCTTGACATGTGTTTTCTTATCTCTTAAATGAAAGAGTTGATCCAGATAAGTGGTTTTTGAACGTTTTTTGGTCCTAGCATACGTTATAGAATAGATTAAAAATATGCATGGGGGGTGAAAGGGTAGTTCAGTGGTAGAATTCTCACCTGCCATGTGGGAGACCTGGGTTCGATTCCTGGCCCATGCACTTTCCAAACAAACAAACGAACGAAAAACAAATAAACAAAAATTCAGCAAATGGTGCTGCAATTAGGGGAGACTCACATGGAAAAAGAATGAAATGTGACCCCCGCCATACAGCATACAAAAAAAAGCATATATTCTTTATTTGTATATGTATGCATACAGTATATGTATAATATATATTTCTATATTACATATATTTTGTTTGTTTTTAACCTGAAGAATATATTCCAGGACCAGAGTGGGAAGAAGTGTGTGTTTGCTGAAATTCATAATATGAAACATTTAGAAGGAAGGTTAATTCTTGCTGGGGTAGAATACCTGGAGCTCTACCAGCTCAGGTCCAGGAAAGGCCCCAGGGAGCTCAGGAAATCCACCACATAGGTGGGACCTCCTCAGCTGCTGGCTGTGGTGGTTGTCAGTGAAATACACCTGTGTGCAGGATGCAGCTAAGGAACATAAGTGAGAGACGTGAGCTGGTATTTGTGGACAGGAAGTGTACTGTGTGAGTGGAAGGTCCTGCAGGGACATAAATGCACGTATCCCTTCTAAGGGGCCTCATCTTAGCCCCCAGTTGCCTGGTAGGAATGCCTGCCTGGGCTTTGCAGGAGAAGTCAGACAGTTTTATACCGATTCAGGTCAATCACAAACATTCCAGGGAACGTGTTCCTATAGCATTAGTTCTCTGTTGATTGAGTGGTGTTGTTTATCATCAGATTTATTATTATTAACTCAAACCAGCAATTCAAAACAAGTGTGAATTACTTTATTGGGGCGTCAGAAAATTATAGGGGGAGATAAGTGTTTAGGTTATGAAAAACAAGAATCTGACAACTGTTTACCAACCTTTGTTGACCAAGGTTAACAAGCTTGAAAAAGAACAGAAACTGAAGCAACAGGTTGAAAATTTGAATCAAGTTGCTGAAAAGCTTAAAGAAAAGCACAGTCAAATCACAGAATTGGAGAATTTTGTCCAGAGAATGGAAAAGGTAAGCAGTTGGAGAATTGAAGGGATTCCTTTCTGACAGGGTTAGTGTGAGAATTAAAGACAATAATACTAAAATAATTAGGACATGAAATAATATAATATTAAGTGACAGTACCCTTTACAGTGCCTTGTTTCAGGAGGTAATCTGTTATGTTCATTTCTTTCCTTAAACACCTAATATGACCCGTTCTATGGTTACTGATTTCCCCCTCACCAAATACTGCAGCCCTTTCTTTGTCAATTTCTCCGTCTGCTTAGCATCTACCTTCGAAAGGGGAATCAGGTGAAGTTGTGAGTGGAAATAAAAGTGGATCCCTGAGAATTGCAGCCTTTTCTTATTAGAATCAGTGACATGAAGTATCCATTTTTGGCTACCTAAACCCACTTTAGTTTTCTGCAAACCTGTGGCTGCTCTAGGAGAGACATAGTTCACAGTAAAAAAGAGAGGATTTAGGGAAAGTAATAATATAGCCAAAAGTCTTATTAAAAGTTTCACACTGTGCTCAAGTGGCTAGCACTCTGAATATATAAAAAAAGGTAAGCACACAAATTTAAGTATGCATGCCGTAGAATTTAGAAGCTGGACAAATCAAGGAATATTGCTTTTTTAATAGCAAAACAAACAGAAAATTGGCATCTCCAAAACTGAATGGGGTGAATAAGAATATAGCCTTTGGCTTCTTATTAATATTGCCAAAAAATTTGTATATTTGTTAATTCCCTGACGTGCCTCTGCTCTTCTCAGCCTCAGTTTGTTTTATGAGTCTGTCTTGGTTGATGCCATGCATTTTGAAAATGTCACTTCAAAAACATCAGGTTTCAACATTCAGATTTCTTACCAAAGAAGCTTTAATTAGTTTCCAACTATTTCTAAGAATTTTCCATTTTGGCTGAATTTAATGAGCCTTTAATGAAGGTTCCGTGAAGAAATAACAAATATTTAAAAAGTCTAATCTTAACTGGACATAATATGTCTCTTTTTGTAGTGGGTCACTGAATGTTGTATTATATCACAGAATCACTGGGCAACTGGTTTGTCCAGGCATGACAGTTTCTAATTACGTACTTTCAGACCAACTATGGATTTTGGATGAATATTTTGTAGTGTAAGAATATTTTATGCTGCCATAAACATTTTAACAAAGAGAGCACAAAGAATGTTTGCATTTTGGAAAGAAAGACAATTATGGAATGTAAATGGGGTTATTTAGCCAAAAACTTTACTAATCAGCTTGAAACTTAAGTTTAGATCTGTGATCACTCTATTGCAAACCTAGTTATACTAGGTCAGGTTTAGGATCACCTGCTAAACCCTGAACATTAACATAAGAACAGTGGAATATAATCTCTATTTCCTAGCAACCCTAGGAAATCTCTATTAGTTGTGAGTTCAAATCTAAACTCTGTGGTAGATTCTCTCAGTAAATGTTTAAGCCCCTACCATGTGCCAGGCAGTGACTGGTTTACTCTCAAATGTATGTCTGGCACCTGACATAGTCTCTGAGTTCGTGGAGATTATAAAGTAGCATATCTGGATTATGTGGGATTTAAGGAACTTCACAGATTTCCCTTCTGTCATTTTCTAGATGAGAGAGGTTGAAAATGCTGTTGAAGGTAGGGGCTGCACCCCAGAATGAGTGTAAATGGCTTAGATACTGGCAGTATATTTTTGGAGAGGTGATGGCCCAGCACCTGTCCTGATAGTAACCCTACCTGTGGGCGGGCTGTAAGAGCTCCTGGGCTTACAGAGTAAGTGGACAGGTTACCCATGGTTGTGCCCAACCAGCAGCCTCCTTGAACTTCTAGTTCCAGAACTTTCTAAGGTGGAACCTATTGGAATCTTTGGGAGCTAGAGGCAGGTGGGGATGGGGCAATGTACAGGAAATTTAAAGAAAAACATTTGTATAAAGATATTATATATTTGTAAAACGGAAGCAAGCAAATAAAACATAAAATCAATAAAAGCAAATCTTGGCAACATCTTCTTGGTTTATGGAGATACTGAGAAGACTGTGATTAAAGGTTTATCAAGCGGGCAGCATGTTTCAGAATTGTGAGGCAACACTGAGACTTGCATTACTTGGAAGAAAACACGAGTTCAAAAAGGAAATGAAAATTAAAAATGAACAGCCACCACGAAGGTTGATAAATTCTGCCCGGGTAGTGGGTTCCCCCTGGAGAAGGATTCATCTTCTACTCATTTGAACAAGCTGCTGCTCCAGTAAATAGCCATTAGTGGTATGAGGTCTGGTAATGAACACATTACTTAAAACCTTCACCATCTGTCCCACTTTAATCAGGAATGCAGTGAGAATGAATTCCATAAACTCAGTGATAAGCCAGCAAAAACGCCCAATAAGTATGTTTTAATATGGCATATGTTCCTTTTGCTAGCAGTGCAATTCTGTTGCATCATATTTGTTTTCCGGTGTCATTGATTTAGCTCTACTAGAATGTTAGAGCTCAAGGAGCTTTCAAGACCACCTAGTTTCTCTCTTCATCGTTTTATAGATGAGGGCAATTTAAACAATAATGCTCAGCAACTATTCCACAATTCCCTGTGACTGGTCCACAACTCTTTTCACTATGTGCTGATCTCCTCTGATGCAGGCTAAAAATTATATCCGTGGTTCCTAAATCATTTAGATGTTAAGATCTGGTTATGATTTAAATTGGTGTCCCCTCCACTCTGATCAATGGAGAGGGGAAAAACCTGGAGCTCTTCAAAGAGATGCAGCTTTGGGCACAGTGGATTGCCCACTGGGTGGTGCTCTGAGTGCCTTTTCCTCCTTCCTGGAAGACTGTTCCACAGAAGGGCTCTCTGGTATCATAATGACTTCCTGTGAGAGGAGGCATTAGATGTCAGGCTAGAGGCTAGACACCAGGGCTAGGTAGACAATTTACCTACCTATCCACCTGTCTGGTCTCCTTGAACCCTGGTTATGAAGTTTCATTAATTAAGAACAAGTCCACTAGGAAGGATGTTGTGAAACACCATTCCCCCTACAACAAACACACCCACAAGTTCAAAATGTATTATCTCTGATAGGTTCTTTTGATTATCCAAGCAATATAATAAGCTTGCAAGGCCTATATGTGACCGTTCAGAAATAATTTGAGGATGGCTGAAGCTATCCAGGGACAATTTTTATACATGACGAGAATGCTATAATAGGAATTCGGACAAAGTTAAGACAATTTGGAAAATAATAAAGACATAAGAACTGTATGTCATCTTCACTTTATTACATATTGAAGTCTTACTATGTGTGCCCGGGGACCATGTAGGCTTTTCATATAGATTATCTCCATTCACCCCAACATTTCAATATAGGCTGTGTTATTGCCTTTTTAGGGATGTTCGAAAGTTAAAAACGTGACTCATGCAAATACAGAATGAATGCATGTCCGGTGTTTTCTTCAATTCATTAATTAATGAGGGATTCGGTAAGATGTACACCTAGTTTAAGTTTTAAATTCTGACAAAATGGCTTTTTTTTTTTAAGGCATTTTGGAAAAAGGAATATAGAAGATGATTGCTAGGTTAGCTACAAACCTGGTTAATGTGCTCGAAGGCAATTAAACCATACCCTTTGGGTTTATCTTTTCTTCCAGACAGAAATCTACAAATAAGTATGCAGCTACATAAAGTCAGAGCTCAAATCCAATAGTAAATAACAAAGTCAAACATAAGGAATTAAATAATCCTTGGGTGGTATTATTAAACAGTGACTCCATGTGACATTGAAACCACCTGCTGTATACGGTTTTTTGTTCCACATTTTGGTTAATTTTTCTTAACAATGATAAGGCCCAGAGAGGTTAAAATCTTGGCCAAAGTTACACAGCCATGAAGTTTCAAAACCAGGTTGGTCCCTGCCTGAAGTCTTTCTGATGTTTACATTATATACACCTTGTATTATACTCGTGTAGATAATGCAGCAGTATATTGTCTTAATTGGCACTGTAAATAGTTTAAAAATATCTCTTCCAGTTGATCCCATCCATGTTGCCAAATTTTGCCTTTTTTCAGTCTCCTCCCCAACTTGACAACCCAAGCCCATAGACCAAAGCTCCAAATCCTTTTGCTAGCGTCATGCCATCATGCCATCCAGTATAAAAAGAGAACCCCATCATCCCAGCTTAGTTTTTAATAAGTTTGTCTATTTTCCTCTCAGTTGGAAAGAGTTTGATTTAATAATGAAATTTAGACATTTCTTTAGCCATACCTTCTCAATGTTATAGTGTCTCCTGTATCCTAATTAGGGAGCAACTTTATTATTTGTGGTGTTGATCTTTCCATAAAATTACATTCTCCACTTTACAATTTTCTCACAGTTGCCATGTGAGCAGCTAGGGATATGAAGAGAGAAGTGCAGTAATGTCCTGGGATGCCAACAACCTTGTCTAATGTGGGAGAAGCAGTTTTCAGGTGGGAAAGCCAGCACCTAGAGAGACATGAGCAGGCAGTTTGTGTTTGGAGTGTGATGGAGAGAGTGGGCGAGAGAAGTTTTACTGTGGCAGCTGTATTTCAGCAGTAGGCTGGGGCAAGAACACACAGGCAGGCAGGAAGGGTAAAAACAACTCATCATTCAGCTGCTTGCAGGCAACAAAGGAGAATGCCTCCAAGCTTCCTTGGGGGGTGGCATGAAACAGCCCCTTTGAAATTAGTTCTTTAGATCAAGCTGTATTTCTGGTATTACAAGAAACATTTTTTTGTGTACAGTTTGGAAGAATGCCTTCCCAAACACACACATGCGCGCACACACACACACACAAATGAATAAGCAAAAAAGAAAAACTATCTTATTTTCTCCTAGGAAAAGAGAACACTGCTAGAAAGAAAAGTGTCTTTGGAAAACAAGCTGCTGCAACTCAAATCCAACGCTACATATGCTAAGAGGTTTGCAAATCTACCTCCTAAGAAAAATCAGTTCCTAGCGTCTTTCCTCTCCACTAGTACAATGGCCAGTGAGTAGAGGGCTTTCCACTGCCCAGAGAGACAGGACGATGGAAAGCACAGGAGAGAGAACTCCTGTGGTTATCAACTTGTGTCCCTTCTTCCCAGTCCATTGGGGAATCAGGAGGACAGGAGTACCTGGAAATAGAAGGGAACTTGTGGCAGGTTAATCCTCCCCAAGAGTGAATGACCCTTTCACCTCCCTGTTTACCCCTTGGTGCTAAAGAGAATGCTATAGAAGTCTCCATTTCCCATGATGCCTCTGTTTTGTGGATTCTGATAAAGCCAGGATTAAACTGGCCAGTCCATAAGTGACCTTCTGAGATCGTTTGTAGTACATCTCAACTTGGTTGAAAATGAAGGAAATATTGTGGAAAACATCCTTAGGCCCTTGGAATTACTTACAAATACTCATAATTCTAAGGAAGTCTTTGGATCTTTTTTTTTTCCTTGCATAAAGAGAGCTTTTCCATACAGAATGTAAAAGCTAGTAGCTAGTGCCTTCCACAAAGGGTCCAGGCAGTCAGAGTTGGGATTTTTTTCTTTTTAGAAGATATTGTTTATTGATAACAGGGTTTTTAATCAGTCTTTGAGGCAACACTGGAACTATTTTAAAAACAAAACTGATCTATTCTTTCAATTCTATTGTATATAAATGGTTGTTATAAGCAATTCTCAAAGAGCTCTTAAAGAGGTTTTAGAAATGCCATGGTGGAAGTGGATATTTTACGTTTCTAGAAAGATGTTTGAACATCCAAGAGAATCATGTAATTTTAATAGACTCTAGGTATAATATTTATCCAATCCATTACTTTTTCTGAGGTGTGTGGAGGTATTCACTTTTCTACCTGACAAGAAAATAAAACGGCTTTTATGAATCAGACCCTTTTGTTAGAAGCAATAGAGACTTGGTTAACCTACCATTATAAAGAGAATTTCTGTTTGGTTAAGATTGGGTAGAGATAGCCATAAAGAAGATGCATCTCATGGGAAGCCAGAGGGCCACCCTTTAGCATCCAATGCTATTAGCGTATAATTAAAAAAACACAGTTATTTTATTGCTCCCATTCAGTCATGGGTATTTGTATATCTTCACTCTTGTTCTTTGCTTTTACTATATTCATAATTTTTCTCTCTTAGGTCACCAACTGCTTTATGTTCTCTATATTTTCCTTTCAAATTCCAAAGGAAAGAGTCTGATTGGTGTAGTACATTTCCTGCATTGCCAATACCTACAGTGACAGCAGCCAATGGCCTTTGGCAGGTACCCACTCCCAGTGCCTCTGCCGGCCTCTCTCTACTCAAAGAATATCCGACGGCGACTGCCCAGAGCAAGGGGCTGTGGTCGATTTGAGTTCCTTTAGACATAGATGGTGAATTTGACAAGTACCATGGCTTTTTTTTTTTTTTTAATTGCAGTGGGCTTCATTTTGCCCTTTTGAGAAAAAGATTCAATATGTTCTAAAAAGGCATTTCTCATGTTAAAAAGCATCTCTGAGCATGATCTTTTTGGAGCTTTCATGATTTCAGAAGAAAGTGACAACTTTTTTTTCTTGCATATGAAAGCATAGTCATAACATACTAAGCTAATGCTCTTAATTGCTTTTAACAAGAGTTAAAAGATTGGGCCTGAGCATTTTCTTAAAAACAAGTTTGACGCCATACTTCCACTACATGTACAAGCTGTGCATTTCACAGATTATCTCAGATATGTTAATTTAATTTGCCTATTGGCTTTTCAGGATGGGAACTGAGTTACTAATTGACTAAGAGACTTGCTCAAGTTTACTTAGCCTCTCAGAGGTTGTACAGCTGGGAGTCTGAGCTTCAGTATTCTCATGGAAAAGCCTGTGCCCATTCTGCTAAAGAGGGAATTGGGGATTTGACCCTCTTAGTCTCATTTTGGGATACTTCTGCTTTCTTTCAGACTTGTTTCCTTAACCCCCTGTATGACTATGAGCAGAAAATAGTTCCCCAACTTGCCCCTCTGTCCTGCTACATTATAGTGAACACACAGTTCTTGTTTGGAAAAACACGTTTGGTATTTATAAAACAAGCAGTGTTGACTCCTCAGTATCTATGTAGGAGGTGCTATGGATGCCAACACTCCTTTGAGGAGGAAGCAGAATTATCTTGAAGCTAAGGATCCATGTCAAAGTACATTGTTCTGACTTAAATTATTTATCTGTAGCAGTTGACAGAGGCTCTCTCAAGCCCCCCCTTGGGTGCCACCACTGAATGTAAAAGTGGGGAAGATTTTGATGGAATACGTATTCTTGGTTTTAATGAAATGTAACCAGAGCTACATTTTCTTCCTAGCTGATTATTTTACCTTGGTCTGGCCAGAGAATGGGAGGATCTGACCTCTTCCATTCTTCAAGGTTGTAACCCTCAGTTTCCCCGACTTCCACTGGGATCCACTCTATGACATCTGCCTTAGAGTTCCAGAAAACATTAGACACTAAAGAGCAGTCAATTTCAGTCCTTGGACACTCCAATCCCCAGGTCCCTGTAGACTTGAAGACGTTCTAGGATGCTCCCCTCATCATCTTCTCTCCCTAATGGAAAGTCTGTGCAGAGTTATCCACATTCTCAGTGCCTGGGAAATGGGGAATGTGCCCAGGAGAAACACCTTAGGTGTAGGGTCAGCTGCCATTTTTAATTCCTTCTGGTTCTTGTACCTCAGTATGTAGCTCTGTTTCCTTCATAATTTCCATTCTTATAAACATGATGATGCATTGATCCCTGGTAATAAATGCACTTTCTAAAAACCTAAATATATGGCCATGCTAATGTTATTCCTACCCTTTACAACTATATATTTACATGTCCTGGTTCCCAGGAGAATTTAAGATGGTTTATAAAACTATGTAAATATAACACAGTTATAAAAAAAAGTTGGAAATAAATTAGATGAGTCCAAGGAGATACAAGAATAGGTATATAATGAAGTTGACCCACCAAATGTATATCATCAGGCATTGTAGTCTTTTTCAGAGTATATCGCTGACTCAGCTCTTTGCTTTCTTGCAGCCAAAAAGTTTTGTGATTCACAAGTTCCACATGACTAAACCAAACAGGTCTTTGGGAGAAGTTCACTTCTTTCTAATCTGTCTATAAGATCAGAAAGAAAGTTTTCTGGTATATGTTCATAAAGAGGACCTTGAATGGTGTCTTCAACTGCACTCTTTTTTTTTTTTTTTTTTTTAATTTGCATATGGGCAGGAGGCACCAGGGATTGAACTCCAGACCTCCAGCACGGCAGTTCGGGGCTCTGCCTGCTGAGCCACGGCAGCCGCCCTTCAATTGTACTCTTATAGTAAACACAGAGGCTGTACCTCATAACATCCATTTTAAAAAAACAGTATGATGCCCAAGAACAATTCAGTCAAAGCAGTTATAACAGTGGGAGTAGAAGACAATGTGGGAAGGTCTTATACCACCCTCTAATGCTGCGAGTTAACTCAAATACAGATTTTAGGGTGAGGAATGGATGGAGACATAGTCCTCCATGAACTATTTCCTTTGACCAAGACTTTGACAGACACTAAGCAGCAGCAGAGACATTGAAGGCAAGCTTCATTATCATCTCCTGTTACTAGTTAAAGGTAAAGCCATTCATTTTTGCATTTCTGTAAATTTAAGGGTAGGACTAACTTCCTTTCTTGAATGCTAAGGAATCTAGCAAAGAGCACCAGAGGGAAGATCCCCTAGAGGATAGGGTAGATTCTCTACTCTTTTTGTCAGGGCTTTTGTTTTGAACCTGATCTCATTGCCATTTCCAGCTTGCTGTCTTCCTGAGCTCCAGTTCTGGAATATATGAGTCAAAAAGAAATAGGGAACTCACCATTGTGTTGTTCCTTGGATCCTCAAGCCCCAAGACATTCTGCCTTCTCTCCACCTTTTAGAACTTCTTATATTTCTTTATATATCGTGTCCAGCGTTTTTAGGTATACATTGTGGGAAGAATAGGCAAAAAGTACATTTACCCCATCTTCCTTGAAATTGAAAGATGCAGGAGTCTTTCAATTCTATTTTAATTTCAACAGTTACTTTATATTGTTATTTTACTGTTTGTTTTGTGGAAAGCATTGATGAAAAATTATATTGAGGCACTAGGAGGTAGAGCCTGAATCCTAAAAGGACTTGGTAGAAGGACTGTGGGTTCTCCATCTAAGCCTGGCTCTTCATCAGGTATTCCTCCTGTTTTGCTTTAGCACCTCTTTATTAAGATGGGATGCTCTGATTGAATGGTAAATAATAAAGCTTAAAGGAAGCTCAAGAGGCAGCTGTTAGATATAGTCTCACATTTGAAGATCTTAAATGGATGACTGGATTTTACATTTATTGAGGAATACTAATGGAAATGTTCTGTAGCTTCCTTTAGACACTTGTTCTACTAAATTAATGCAGATAAGCCTGGTAGCTCTGTATTTTCAAGAGTGATTCTAGAAATACTTTATTTTTTTTTCATCTAAAGACCTATTTCAAATTTTTATCTGTAGAGAACATCATGGTCATACCTTCAAGGAATACATGAGGAAATTTTCTGAGCTTGGTATTTTGGAGTAACATAAGTGTTTTTGGTTTGTTAAAGTGGCCAGAATTCAATATACCAGAAATGGAGCAGATCTTACAAAGGAAATTTATTACAAGTTTATAGTTCTAAAGCCATAAAAATGTCCAAACTAAGGCATCCAGAGAAAGATACCTTGACTCAAGAAAGGCTGATGGGTGCAGAACACCTCTGTCAGCTGGGAAGGAACCTTCCGTGTCTGCTGGAGTCTTTGGCTCTGATTTCAAACAACTTCCCATGGGGATTTTTCTTTCTGGATCTCCAAACATCTGAGTCTCGTGTCGGCTGTGTTGCTTCTGAGGTTTCTCAACAATGTTTCCCCTTTAAAAGACTCCAGTAAATTAATCAAGACCCACCTTAAAGGGTGGAGTCATATGTTCGTCTAATCAAAAGGCTACACCCACAATTAAGGGGCTCAATCTCCATGGAAACCATCTCATCAAAGCTTTCTACCCTAAACAACAGGTCTGCCCCACAAGTCTGGATCAGGATTAAAACATGGCTTTTCTGGGGTACGTAATAGTTTCAAACCAGCACAGTAATCATCCCATCCCTCCCCACTTTAGAGCCACCTTTTCCCCCTATGGTCTGGGAGTTCCGGTTTGCCATGAGGCTCATTCTAAATGCTTACAAGTCATAGGATTTTTATATTTATGGATATTCAAAGCCAACCTGCCTCCCCCAAGCCTCTGAGTTCTTTCTAATTTTCCAGGGAAGTCCTGAGTCAGACCATTCAGTGGGTCACTGCTGCACTTTCCTCCTTTTTCTTTTCTCCTCTTTCCTTCCACACTGGAGGAATTTTGAATTTTAGTACGAGCTGTGGGGCAGAGTTGTGCTTCCCTTCCATTTTGTTTGTCCACATATCTTTTCCTAGAGCCTGGATATTTTTTCTTATAGGGCTCCCTATTTCCCAAACTTCTGCATATTCTCAGTTCTGTCCTCCAAGATTTCTGAGTACCACTCCCAGATTTCTCAGCCCCTCCCCCTGGAAGATCCCGGTCTCCTGGAGTTCTGAGCATCTCCTTCCCCTGAAGATTTCCTTTGTGGGCTGTGAGCTCCTCTCATTCATAGTTTGAACTACAACCCTCTAGAGCATGGCCTTTTCTAGGAGGGCTCTGAGTTTTCCCCACCAGCTGAATTTTCTCTACCCTGAGCCCTTGGCAAGGAGGCTTTTCAGCCACCAGCTCAGCACTACTAAAATCTAATGTTAGTACAGGCTGGTGCTAAAGCAGCCATTCCTAAACTTGAACTTTAGAAATGCTGAGAGGGCCACAGGTGCTGCTGTTGTCAGCTCTAATCATTGTACAAGTCATTGTCATCAGAATGGGCTATCACATTTCTTTCTTTGCAAACTCTTCTTTGCTGTGAACTATAGTGTTTTAGTTTGTTAAGCTGCCAGAATGCAATATACTAGAAATGGAATGACTTTTAAAAGGGGAATTTAATAAGTTCTAAATTTATAGTTCTGAGCCTATGAAAATATCCAAACTAAGGCATCCAGGGAAAGAAACCTTAATTCAAGGAAGGTTGATGGGTCAGGAGTAGTTACAAGGCTGACATCTGTGGTTCCTTGCTTCTGGGCTCCATTGCTTTTAGCTTCACTTCCTGTGGGGTCTCCTAATTTTGCTTCTCTGGGGCTGGCTTTCATCTCCTGGCTTCTCTTGGCTTTCTCCAAGTTCTGGCTTATGTAACATCTCATGGCAACATCTGCTGGGCTCCAAGCATCTCCAAGCATCCATGTCTCTGTTCTCCCAAGGGTCAGCATCTGTGTCAACTCTGGGCTCTGAAGTTTCTGTCTGCTCTCTCTCTTTTGGATCTGAACTCTCCAAAATGTTTCCTCTTTTAAAGGACTGCAGTAAACTAATCAAGACCCATCTGGAATGGGAGGAGCCACATGGGTGTGACACATCTCTGTGGAGTTAATCTAATAAAAAGGTTCCAACTTATAGTGTTGAATCAGGATTAAAAGAAACAGCTGTCCCCACGAGATTTAATCAGGATCAAAACATGGCTTTTCTGGAGTACATAATTCTTTCAAACCAGCACATGTGGCAAGAGAAACAGTGGACTGCTCATTTTCTCAGTTCAAGTTCCCTCTTGGCCTCTCCCCACCCCTCCCTGGCTCAGTATAGACCTAGTGTTCACTCCAGATGCGGATCCCTGGTTCTGGCTGCAGAGGAGCAGAGTAACACCCATACACATACTGAGAGCATTCACGTCCTGCCCAGTCTTTCATTGGTGGCCTGAGAGAATCACTGCTTCAAAGCTTGACTTTGTATAGAAGGCAGCTCACTGAGCTTTCCTACAGAATGCCATGGGAGTGTTGTCAAGTCATTCTGCCTATGGCAAGGGATTACAGTGCCCTGACAAGGAGGAAACTGTTTCCTAGGGAAGAAGGGGCATTTGGAATGCTGTAAACGGGAATTCCTAGGGCCATATGTTCATGCCCAGTGTCTGCAGAAAGGATCATGGAGGGCCCTGTGTTTTGGCTTACAGCTAATCTCCAAAAGCATAGTTTGCTATGCCCTGAAGGAGAGCACTCTGAATCTGCAAAGTCTGGGAAAGGTTTTTCCTCCCCCTCTTTCTCCTTCTACTTCTTTTTAAGGAAAGCTCTATTCAACAGTAGCTGGATTCAAGCTTAAGGAACAGATACTTCAGAGTCTAAATACTAGTGATAATGCGCTAAAATATCAGAATATCCAGGTTTCAATAAAAGATGACAAAACATACAAAGAAACAGGAAGTGATGGTCCATGCAAAGGAAAAAATTAAAACATTAGAAACTATCAATGAGGAGGACCAGGCCTGGGCATTTTAGACAAAGTCTTAAAAAAACTGGCCTTCAGTATGTTCAGAGAGCTAAAGGAAATCAGGAAAATGCTAGATGAGCATGAAGAGAATGTCAACAGGGAGACGGAAATTATGAAAAGGAACCAAACAGAGCTGAAGACCATAGTTACAGTTAAAAATTCCCTAGAGGGGTTTAGCAGCGGATTGGAGCTGGCAGGACAAAGAATCAGTGACCTTAAAGGTGAGACCATTGAAATCATTCCATCTGAGGAGCAGAAAGAGGAAAGAATGAAGAAAAGTGAGCAGATCCCATGGGATACCATCAAGCATAACAATATACCCGTTTTGGGAGTCCCACAAGGAGAAGAGAGAGGGGCAGAGAGAATATTCCAAGAAGCAGTGGATTAAGATGTCCCACACTTAATGAAACGCATGAATATACACATCTCAGCAACTCAATGAAATCCAAATAGGAAAACCCTAACAGGCTAGTTCCAAGTCATGTTATAGGCAAACTATTGCATGCCAAAGATAGAGAATTCTAAAGGCTGCAAGAGAAAAGCAACATGTTACATACCAGGGGGCATCAATTACATTAAATGACAATTTATCATTGGAAATCATGGAAGCAAGAAGACAGTGGGAAGATGTATTTTGTGCTGAATGTAAAAAAAAAATATATATATTGCTAACTAATAATTCTGTATCTGGCAAAAATATCTTTCAGAAATGAGAATAGAATTAAGATATTCACAGATAAACAAAAGTGGATGGAATTTGTCACCACTAGACTGGCCCTACAGGAAATGTCAAAGGGAGTTCTGCAGGTTGAAAGGAAAGGAAACTAGACAATTGACTGAAGCCACATGAGTTCTTTGGTAAAGACAATAACATGGGTAAATATAAATGCCAGTACTATTGCATTTTTTATTTGTAACTCCATTCTTTACTTCCTAAGGATCTAAAAGACAACTAATAAAATGTAATGGTAAATCAGTGGTTTCGGACTCATATAAATATGGATTTTATGGCAAACACTACATGAAAGGAGGAGCTTGGAGGAATAGAAGAGCATAGTTTATATATGCTATTGATGTTATGTTGGTTTCAAAGCAAATTAGATTTTTATAGATTGAAGATGTACAATTGAAGCACCATAATAACCACAAAGAAAATGTTGGAAAAATGCAAACTCATAGGAGGGAAATGTAGAATATATGTTTTCAGAGGTGGGGGCACAGGCAATGGGGTATTATGGCAAAATTAGTATAGGCTTTCTGATTGGCATGAAAGGAAATTTATAATGAATGAATGGTGGTGAGGGTACTGCAAAATTATGAGTGTGATTAATCCCACTGAAGGGTGTGCTTGAGAGGGTTTGGGATAGAAAGATTCATATATGTTTCCACAATTTAAAGAAAGAGAAAATTAAAAGATAATGATTATTAAGTGTAATACATAATGACAAATGGAATCTAAAGATGGAGGAGGAAAGGCTCAAAAGGACATTAGTGTGACAGGAGAAAAATTGGAATAAAGAATGTAAACTTCATATCAATGTTAAATTTCTTGAACTTGACTTTTGCAATTAAGGTGATTAATAATTGAATATCCATCTTTGTATTAAATGTACGTGGAAGTATTATGTGGAAGATATGATGTGGGCAGCCTGCTCTCAAATGTCCAGAAAATAGAGATAGATAAATTAGACAGATAGATAGACAGATAGATAGAAATGGCAGAGGTGGCAAAATGTTAAAATTAGTGGATATAGATTATGCCGGTTTGAAACTGTTATGTACCAAGGACTGAAAAGCCATGTTCTTTAATTCTCATTCAGTGTTGCTGGGTGGAATCTTTTTTATTGTTTCCATAGACATGTGACCCACCCAATTGTGGGTGTTAACTTTTGATTAGATGGGTTCCCATTCAAGGTGGGGTTGCTTACTGGGGCCCTTTAAGAGGGAATTATTTTGGAAAAAGCTTCAGTACCAACAGAATCTACCGAGTCAGAGACCTTTGGAGCAGAAGGAAAACACCTCTGGGAAGCCTTATGAAATGAGGAGAAAAAGCTAGCAGACGTCACCATGTGCCGTCCCAGCTGAGAGAGAAACCCTGAACTTCATTGGTCCTTTCTTTGGACTTAAGGTATCTTTCTCTAGATGCCTTGATTTGGATATTTTCATGGCCTTAGAACCATAAACTTGCAACTGAATAAATTTCCTTTTTAAAAGCTCCTCCTTTCTGGTATACTACAATTCCCACAGCTTCAATAAACTAAAACATGGGTATCTGGGGAGTGACTGAGGTGGGGGCAGGGATTTGGAGTGCTCTGTATGGGGTTTGTATTATTTTTGCAACTGTCCTGTTAGTGATAATTTCAAAACTAAACAGTTTAAAAAGGAAGAAAACAGCATTGTCAGATTCCCTAGAGCTGTCCTACTTCCTATACTTTTGGCCACATCCCTTTCCAAACACAACTCCCCCTTTCAACCCTAAAAATAACCACTGTCCTGACTTTTATGTCATCATTTCCTTGCTTTTCTTTATACCTCACCACCTAAGTACGCATACCCAAACACAGCCACTTACTTTTACCTACTTAAGTTTTTATAAGCAGTACCTTGTGTCTGTTTTCTTTTGTTCCATATTGTGTCTGTGGGATTCATCCACAGTATTGCCGTGCCCTGTAATTAATTTTTATTGCTGTAAATATTCCACAGTGTGAATATACCATAATTTGCTTATCTGTTCCATTGATGAACATCGAGTCATTTCCAGGTTTTAGTACGCTTGCTTTTATACATATTCTTGTATGTATCACCTAATGCATATCTAGGTCACAATTCAATTTTGATAGAAGAAAGTTTTCCAAAGTGATTATACCAATGTATACTTCTAATAGCAGTGTATGGAGTTCTGTTTCTCTGAATCTTTGCCAACACTTGGTATTTTCAGTCTTGTTAAATTATCACTGTTTTGATGGTGTGTAGTGATATGTGCGTAGTTTTAATTTGCATTACTTTGATTATTAATCATACCATCTTCTCATATATTTTGGCTATTTGAATTGCTTTTTTGTGCATGTATGAAGCCCCTTCTCAAGTCACTTTCCATCTTTTTCTCTTAGGTTATCTGATATTGATTTGTAGCTGTTCTTTATATATTCTGGATATGTCTGTATTAGTCATATGTGTTGTAAATATTCTACGGCTCTCCTCTTCACTTTGTTTGATCACTGAAGTTCTTAATTTTTATCTAACTTTAAAACCTCCTCCTCTATTCCCTACGTGTGAAGAACTATCTGAAAACTTTGTTTTGTTTCATATCACAATGTTATCCACAATCTACATGGAATTAATTCTTATGGGGTGATGTGGGTTTTTCAGTTTTCTTTTTCTTTCTTCATATGAATATCCAGTTGTCTCAGCACCACTTGTTGAAAAGACCATCCTTATGCAATGTTCTGCAGAACCACCTTTGTTATAAATCAAGTTTATTGGTCTATGTCTTTGATATAACTATATTAAAAATGGCATGGATATATCATAATTTATTTTATCAGTCTTATTCTGATAAGCATTTCAATTGTCTCCATTTTTTACAGTTCAAACAATTTATCAATGAACCTCAGTTTAGATATATATTTTGACTTATATATGGTTTAATTGTTCCTGCCAAAGGGAAATAATTATTCTATAAGATGAATTCCGTAGAATAAATAAATAGTAATGACCACCATTATACATTATTCGTACTTGTACAAGGATTTCTTTAGTTTAGATAGAAAATTGTTTCTTCGGTAAACTCAACTCTTATTAACATCTCTCATGCAAAATCAAAAGATGAAAACAAAATGCCTAAAATTGCATGTTGCCTCCAATTTCCTTGAGTTTGCGAGACTGTATTATGTACCAGAAGTTATTGCGATGCTCTTAGTGGTTTAGTGCTTTAGTGCTTTGCTCCCCAGAGTGTGGCTCACAGCCCAGCACCTTCAGCGGCACCTGAGGGCTTGTTAAAATGCAGAACCTAGGCCCACCTGTGCCCAGTGAGTCATCTGCATTTTAATAAGACCCCCAGGTGATTTGAATGCACATTATATTTTGCGAAGCAATGTTTTAGTACATGTCATGCAACAAAATAGAGACTAATCACTCTCTTAAGCCCATTTTCTGAAGTTCCAAATTAATTTCCACGACCTCTGTAATAAGTGTAGAGGCTATAAAAATAAAGAATTATGATTGCATTCACGAAACCTCAATGGGTTAAAATAATGTTCATTTGTTCCTTTGTAAAAAGCTTATTTTCAAAAAGCACATTGACTTTTCCTACTGGACCGACAAAATAATCCTGTAAAGTAGTAATTGTAGTCATTATTATTTGTTATACTTAGGCCTAGATTACTTGAGTGACTTCCCCAAGGTCACAGGCTTCCTAGCTTTAGTGTCTTGCCACAATGCATGTTGTTCATATTCTAATAATATTGGTAAGAAGAGACACAGCCAAAAGCTATATAATCAATTTCAGTTACCTAAATCAAGCTTTGAGAAAGTATGAATAATACAAATTCAAACTTAACCCATCTTCCTCAACAATGGTTAATGTAAACCCAAAGTGTTAGCTGTAATTTAATTTCTTCTTGCCCCACCTATAAGACAATAGAATTACAAAAAGCAGGAAGCCAAATAAAACCAGAGAAACATGGGGGGAACCTACAACATATCCTAAATCTATGTCATTGGAAATTGGCTTCTGATATTCATGTTAAACCCCCATTCCTGTGCCATGTTCTGACCCTGCCCTCCATCCACATGTCTTTATCTGTGTGTTTTGGTGGGTGCCAGGTCTGTGGGTGCTTGTAGGCAAGACAGGTTAGATTTCTGGTGCTTCACTTGTCTCAGTGCTTGGCTCAGCTCCCAACCGGAGGGAGTCTTGGCGGCCAGAAAGGAGCTTTGGATATGAATTCATATTCTCATTCAGCTTCTTCTCTGAGCAAATCAGAGGCTGCCCCATCACTGTGTCTCTTTGGTGTGTCTTCTATGGACACCTGCGGAGCTCTGGTACCTACCTCCTACCCAGCCGCAGTGGAGTACGTGGGGAGAGCCTGGCAGCATGGGCAAGGGGAAAGAAGTGGATAACTCCTTAATAAATCCTGCTTTTCTTTCCTTTGTTTTCTTCACATCCCCAGTTGCCAAGATCTTCAAATGGAGATTTCCACTCTCCAGGAGCAAATCTCTCACCTGCAGTTTGTGATTCACTCCCAACATCAGAACCTGCGCTGTGTCATCCAGGAGGTCAGGTCAATCCCGTGGGTTTCTCTGGTAAAGGTGTGCTTACAGTGTGAAGCCCAAACACAAGTAGTCTGGACCTGAGACGTAATGAGGTTTTTCTCCCCACTGACACATCCTTTGTTTCTCAGGCAACAAGGCTCTGTTTTCAATGCCCTCTCCTCTGTGTGTGCCAACATTTGTAATGTTCTCAGTGAAGATTGTTTAGGAAATTGTGTTTAACTGCTCCTTAGATTTATCAGTGATTTTGAGTGTTCTGAGCCAGGTAATGTATACTGTCCTTTAGGAGATACTATAGATCAGGGGATTTAGTCCTTTCTTAAGGAAGAGATAGCTTTCATAACCTCAGAAACAGCACATTCATTTATGAGGTGGTTTAGGACAGGGATAGAGCATTACCTTATTCGCTGGGGACATCTTGGCAGGTGACAGAAAAGGGTAGCGGTGGCTGACTGGGAGACTATATGAGAACTGAAGATCTATTTCAGTACATGTATTCAGATTTAAAATCAGATCTCCATTCAGTTATTTTTTAAACATAGTATTTTCAAAAGGAATCCTCCAAAATAATTCAAATGCCTTTCTGACATAAATGCATCATCTCTGCTTGCTTGGCTGTGACCTCACTGAAGGGCCAGAAAATTGAGTAATGGCATTTCAGAGCCAGGAGGGCCCCTGGCACCAACCCCCACTCACAGTTTACAGATGAGAGAACTGAGGCCCAGAGTGTTGAGGTGACCAAGCTGGTCGGGTAGAGAGAGGCAGAGCCGGGTCCCCATACCTCATGCACCGCTCTGCATCTCACCTCCCCCTAGTTACACATTGCCCCTCAGCAGATGCTTTTCTTCCAGAACTAAAGGGGTGGTCATCGTTATGCTTCTGGGGGCCGAGATGGCTTCAGGGAGCATCTCCCTGCCAGGCAGTAGCCTTGCATCTTGTCCCCAGCAGCTGGGGCTGCAGGATGAAAATGCTACATCGCTGAGACGTGGAAGGCCAACAAACGCTGCTTTCCACAGGGTGCAGCCCTGCTGAATGAGGTCTCATCAGGTTACTAGGGCTAGCATTGTCTGAGTGCTCCTTTCCCCAGCTACCAGTTCAGCCAGCTCTTTCCCGTAACCTCCTGAGTCTGCTAATGCTTTGGGATTGCTTTTTTTTTTTTAATGGAAATCATTTAAACTCAGAAACGTAAACAATTTATGATTTAGAACTATTCCATGTTGTCTGATAAGGTTGTTCCAATTATGTTTCCTAATTCTTAGATGGAAGGATTAAAAAATAATGTAAAAGAGCAAGATAAGAGAATTGAAAACCTGAAAGAAAAAGTTGACATACTTGAAGCCCAGGTAAGGAGGAAGTCAGTCACACACTTCAGTGTGAGTGTGTGAGTGTGTTCAGTGGGCATGGATGTATTTGTGTGTGTGCATATGGATGCGTCTTTTGTGAGAGTATATGTGAGTGTGTCTGATTGTGAGTGTGTTTGTGTATATGAGTGTGCCTTTTGTGAGTGTGTATGATTATGAGTATGTGTTAAGTATGAGTGTATGCATGTGAGGGTGTCCACATGTGAATATGTGTGAGTGTGCTTTTGTGGTTATTTGTGTTTGTGTGATTGATATTGAGTAAGAAATTATAACTTTTTGGAGGAGAGATGATAATTACTACAACTATGTAGTAACATATCCAACTTTCCCAGAATACTTGTCATACTGGCAAAATAGATGACACCCTTTCTCCATATAGACTTGAATTAGAAATTTGGTGTTTTAGCTTCCTTGACTGCCCAAGCAATTACCATGTAGTGGTGCAGCTTAGCCAATGGAAATTTATTTGCCCACAGTTTTGAGGCAAGTCCAAGTCAAGGAGTCATCAAGGCAATGCTTTCTCCCCAAAGACTCTGGCATTCTGGGGTTGGTTGCCAGCCATCCTCAGTCCTTAGCTTGTCACATGTCATGGCACGTGGTGGAGTCTCCTGGCTTCTCCCTTTACTTCAGGTTCTGTTGCTGTCCAGCTTCTGGCTGCTCCCACTGGCTTTCTGTCTGTCTGACCTTCACTCCACTTATAAAGGACTTTACTCATGGGATTAAGTCCCAGCCTGTTTGAGATGAGCCATGCCTTTACTGAAGTCACCTCATCAAAAGGTCCTACTGACAGTGGGTTCTCACCCACAGGAATGGGTTAAGTTTAAGAACATACTTTACTGGGGCACTTGCATAGATATACACAGCTTCAAAGCACCACATTTCGTCCAAGCCACTCTTGTGTAAGTTCAACTCTAGCTGGATAGCCAGGCTTTTGGTCTCCTGCTTTGCTCCTGGCACATGTTCCCTCCTTGGCCTGAGATGCCCTTTTACCTCCTCTTTCTTCGTTCAAATCCATCATGGCGTTAACACTTTTCAAGAAGCCTGTTGTATTTCTCCTGCTTTTCGGTGTTTTAAAACTTAGCATAATACTATATAATTTACTAAGATACGACACATTTTTCCTTCTGTCCCCTCACTGCCCCTTTCTCACGTTCAGCTGTAGTACTAGGCTGGTAGAGTTCCTGCCCCTGCAGGAAGTGTGTAGGGGCTGCCTCCAGAGTGGGAGTGCCTCTGGGGGACCCCACTAGTGCCACTTCACCTCAGCTCTTCTTGCTTTGTGCACCCCTTTTGTCTCTGTCAGTGGGCTCCTCACTTATTGTCCAGACCTGGCCACCTTCTCTACTTTATCCTCAGAATCCTGACTTCCTGCCTGTTTGTCTGTCTGAAAGCTAGAACTCATCAAACCTCACTCTTTCCTTAGATTCTCACTCTTTTTAGTTTATATAGGCTGCTTGGTTGATAAAGATGACACTCATGGCTCTGTACAACAGAAAATGCAGATACAGTGTGAATAATTGGCTCAAAACTAGGACCCATTCAAGTGCCCAGTCACACCTGGTTGATTTATAAAAGGGCCCTTCAAGTTGCATGATTCGTATCTCCTTGGAGCCTCTTCCTCCTAAGAATGTTCTCTGAAGGCATTTCCTCACAGCCTTTATTACTTCATGGTCTTTGCAAATGTTGCTTGTTAAAATATTTTTTCTTATTTTATTTGCATTACATTGATAATATATAATCATTCATCCCATATAAACCAGGAAATATGGCTAAGCAAATACAGTAAGAAAAACCACCCATAGACGTACCATCCATGGTTAATAACTCTTAGCATAGTTGTGGCTATCTTTATTTCTGGGTGGATCTGTGTGCCTGCTACAGACCTACAAGCATAAATAAAAGGGTAGACTATATGTGGCATCAGATTTGCATATTGTAATGTGTTTTTAAAAATTTCTTCATATCACTAATTATGTAACTAATTCAACAAATAATTATTGAGGGGTTACTATGATATAGGCTCTGAAGTTCAGGAAAATAATATTCAACAAAATAGAGATGAGCCCTGCACCCTAGAATTTACTGTCTAGTGAAGGAGACAGACACTCAGCAAATGAACAGAATAACTAACAATGTTATGAAGAGGCTGTGCAAGAAAGAACATGCTGCTCTGAGAGATGACTCTTGGTAACAGTCCAAGAAACTGAAATTTAATCTGAACCCAGTGAAAATCTGGGTGGTAAGGCATGCCTAGCAGAAGAATCAGAATATGTAGAAAGCCATTTTGGGTACTTCTGATTAAAAAAGGCCGTGGCAGGGCTTGAGAGAACAGTTTTTTATTATCTAGGAAGGGGCTAGATAATAAAAGCCTTTAGATTGTACTAAGGATTTCTTTCTTCTATTTAACAATATGTCTAGAAAATCTTTGCTTACCAATCAGATTACATTTGCATTATCTTTTTAAGTAGCCAGCAGGGTTTCAACCCCATACAATAATTTAATTAACACATTCCCTATTATTTGCAATGCAATATTGCTTTTATAAAGAGCACTGAACTGAACAGACTTGAGTGGACACCACTGATCACATGTATGACTAATTCCTTAAGACACATTTTTAGAAGTGGAATCCAACTCAAAGGGTCTATTTGCTTTTAAGGTTTCTGATATGCATTTTCAGATTTGCAAGTTCTTGCTGGACCAATCATCTCCCTCAGCTGCCACAGCTGCTTCTGCTCTAGCAGTTGACCCTTCACTCACTTTCAGTCCTTCAATCTGGACATTTCCAGTGCATTCCATCATGCTCTCCTTGTTCTTTTCACTATTAAGAGAAAAATCTTATTATTTTCATGTAATCTAAGAAGGGAGAGATGATAAACATATTTGCACAGATTCTGCTTTTGGACTGGGAATCTCATTGAAATCCAAGTTGATCTGTAATTCCGGGGGTCTGATGAGAGGTAAGGATCTAACTTTTAGTGTCTCTTTGTCAAATAGTTTGTTGTTTCTTCATGGACTTCAAATGCCAGAATTATCCTAGAGTAAATTCTTAGGTTGAAATTCTAATCCATTGGCATATCTACCTGTTTGGGCTCCAATATACTGCTGTTTTAGTTTTTGTACATCTATAATACATTTTGCTTTTGGGTTTGGTATTTTTGTCTAAGATTACCTAATAAGGTGCCAGTGCTTGTCACAGAATTAAGTATTCATGGAGCTGCTACTTCTATTCCAGTTTTATCCTCTTTAGTTGTGTCTGTTTATTTCTGTTATCTCCTAAGTGGATTTCATTTGTAGCTCCTAAGTAAACTCTTCACCCAGATACTGTACATTAATTAGCCAATTGGTGTTTTGGTCCAATAGTGAGACCAGGAAAGTACTCTTGTTTCCATCGTGCTCAGTTTCTGTATCCCAAAATTTGGCTAATTATTCTTGGCTAGCCCCCGGGTGCTGGTATGGGATAGCAACAGATTTGTGCCCCACTCATGGAAATTCTTGGTCAGCTGCAGACTCTCTGCGGTGAAGTTACAGCGTCTCTCAACGTTCTCTTGGATTCTCTAAATGTAGCTCAATCCAAGCTAGTGTTTCTTTTATTAAAAATACTTCAAATTGCAGCAGTATCTTATGTCCTCAAGATTTATTAACTTCAATATGAGATCCTTTCCCTTTGCAGCAGTCAACATTACGATATCCATTTGGGTTTTAAAAAGTTATGAGTGTTGGAGATCAGGGTGGGGCATCTCTGAGCCAGTGATGTTTGTCCAAGTGCCAGAATGTAGTGAGCGTTTGAGGTGTAGTGAGGCTATTTCTACTCTGTCCCTGAAGAATTCTTTATTATGACGGTCTTAAATTGGGAGGTTTTATGCAGGGCTATGCTATCTACAGTGCAAATTTAAAACCACTATCCCATTTGGGAAGCCATTAAGTAACTCGGTGGACCGATCCAGCTTATGAAAAATGGTCACTATAGCTTAAACAAGCCTTTTCAACACATCACCTCTCCAAAGCATACAGACAATGTACTTTCATAGCCATACTAAAAACTTGTGTCATTTTAGGCATGGTGCATATTTCATTTTGTTTAATCCTCAGAGGTGCTCTGGTGGAAAGTTATTATTTACTCCATTTATCCGTGATAAAACTGAGATTCAGAGAAGTTAAGAAACGCGTTCAAAAGTCACTCAACTGACAAGTGGCAGAGCTGGCATTTCAGTTTGCTTGACTTTGAAGCACATGCTTCTCCACTGCCCCACCCCCTATATATAATTAGAAATCATAGTTATGACACATTTTCTTGATCGTTTATGTTTATTTTAGGCACTGTCACAGTTACTACGTTAAAAGTTTTCTATTTTGCTCTAGTTGTTTATCAAGTCATAAAAAATACTCTTTTCTTATATTGTTCTTTCTATCCTAGCAGATTATTTTATCCTCCATATGGGAGATAAACTTGGAGGGAATCTATCCTTTAAAAAAAAAACTGTTAAGGTTTTTAAACCTCTTTTAAAGATCATTGAAAATTTCTGCTTTGCATATCTTTCATCATCTTAATTTACAGCTTCTCACACTCCTCCCACATTTCATGCATTTCTGTCTTCTTCACTAATGACCTGCACATATGGAAATAAATCTCCAGAAGTTATTCCATTTTCTAAACTGTAAAGGTTATTCTACTTTATATAATCACTATCACCCTTAAAATTTAATTCCAAAGGCATGCTGATAGAAGAGTACACATGCAAAAAATTAGGTTCTTTTGGAATACTGTGTCAATAAACTATCTTTAGATAGAGTTATGATTCTCTGGCTAGTGATTAGCAGTTTTGTAAACTAAATGATTTAACAAAATTCGTGCACATGATTGCCCTAGTAAGAGGAAAGTTGCAAAATCCCATGAAACCAAGGATAAATACCTAAATCCGGTGGGTGAACTGAAGTCAGCATGGAAGATGAAATACATTAAAATAAAAGCAACTTATTCTGATTACTCTTATGATTTTGTATTGTTTGATACTTGTCAACTCGAGAAACTAGGAGTACCTTTGAAAAAACATCCAAACAGCTTCTAGGTAGTTGTCCAGAAATAGGATATTTTTATTCTAATATCAGTTGTCATTGTGATGTTTGGTTTCATATTGCTTTGTAACTAAAAAAGTATCATGTAGAGTGGAGTTTTTCTCAGCTACTTGGCCCTGGATATGTCTGCATGTATTCGAAGTGTATACTAAGTCTGTCTCCATTATACAAGGTATACTATTATCAGTTTACCAACTCTGAGGTGCATTTCCTCGGCTAGATAAGTGCTTAAGTTAACTTGTGAGATATCATAGTGAGGTGATTATTGTTTTAGCTTGCTATATATACCAGAAACAGATTGGCTAAAGAAAATCTATAGAAATGTCCAATCTAAGGCATCCAGGGAAAGATGGTTTAAGAAGGCCAATGATGTTTAGGGTTTCTCTCTCAGCTGCAAGGGCACATGGTGAAGTCTGCTAGCTTTCTCTTCCAGCTTCTGATTTCATGAAACTCCTCAGCTGCATTTTTCTTCTTCATCTCCAAAGGTCTCTGGCTGGTGGACTTTGTGCTTCTCTCGTCATTCTTTTTTATAAGATTCCAATAAACTAGTCAAGTCCCAGGTAGAACAGGTGGAGACACATCTCCACCTAATCAAGTTTAATACCTATGCTTGATTGAGTCACATCTCCGTGGAGATAATCTAATTACAGTTTCTAACATACAGCCCTGAATAGGGATTAGAAGGAATGGTTGCTCCCACAAGATTAGTTAGGATTAAAACATGACTTTCCTAGGATACATAAATCCTTTCAAACCAGCACAATTATTATGTCTGAAGATGTTGGCTCCATCTTTTGCTTATCATTCAGTATAGATGCTGGGAGCTAAGAAAAGGGCAAAATCCAGATCTTGGCTCTGCTTTCCTTACTCCAGTGTTTTTTCTTCTTGGTTGCACATTAGAATCCACTGTGGTGTTTTGAAAGCTCTTGATGCCCAGACTGCAACCTAGGCCAATTAAAACAATCTCCAGCTGCATTGGAAAATTTTGATAGATTTTAAGACGCTGCAGGTAATTCCAATGTACATTCCAAACTGAAAACTACTGCCTTGAGCTAATGGGTCTCAAAAATTGAAATCACCTGGAGGGCTTATTAAAGTCTAGCTTGCTGAGCTCTACCCCCTGAGTTGCTGACTCCCTTGTTCCAGGTTGGAGCCTAAGGACTTGCAGTTCTAACAGGTTTCCAGGTGATGCTGATGTTGCTTGTCCCAGATCCCACTTTAAGAATTGCTACCTTCGCTGGTTTTTTTTTTTTTTTTTTGCCTTTTTTCCTCCTTATTTTCAAAGTGAAATCTTAAGTCTTCTTCTCTATGAAAATGACCTCAGTTATTCCAGTGACACTGATTTCTGTTTCTATTTTTTATGTAGTAATTAAGTCCCTACTGCCTTACAGAATTGCCATTTTGCTTTTTTTATATTCATGTTTGCTTTATCATGCACAGCCATACTGTGCATCCTGTAGGGTGAAAGAGAAGTTTCCATGGTTTTTGGTCCTTCTTCATGTTCCCTCTGCCCCTGGCTCAGTGTTGTGGACGTGGCAGGAACTAAATAGGGGTGTGTGTGTGTGTGTGTGTGTGGCTGGCTGGTTGGCATAGATTGTTGTTTAATTTTGATTTCTTCAGTTTCATATTTTTCATACCTGGGGTCCCTTTAGAAATCACCAAGTCTCTATATCTCCTGGGGGCTCAAGGTTTTCTTAATGTAGTATGAGGAAGCTGGAATAATTTCTGTGGATGTAGAGTAAAAATAACATCTTACAGGGAAAACAGCATGGATTTTGGCGTCAGGTAAGTCTACATAGCTTCTGCATTTGTGTACCATGTGTACACTACCTGCGGGTTATCAGAGGCAAGTCACCTAGTGAATTTATCTGCCTTCCTTCTTTAACGTGCATAACCATAAAACTTACCCCAAAGAGCTACAGGGCTGAGCTGCTGTAAAAGGAAAGAACATATGTAAAGCACTTGGTAAATGTCTTGATATTTGCCAGCCATTCTGTAAGTATTAACTCTCACTTTCTATCAAACTTTTCTGAATGTTTATTTCCCAAAAGTGGGGTAGCTTACCCCGTTCTTAGAAAATGCCTTTTCAACTTTAACCATAGACTCTCTAAGTCCTTAGTTTCCTAAAAGGCAATGTAGCTGGTGCATTGCTGTTTTTTTAGAGCCCCCTTGCATTGCCATTCACCCTCCTTCCTTGCTTCTTTTCTGTCCCCAGGCCCTTTACGTGGGTGTTTTAGTTTCCTAGGCTGCTCAAAGCAAATCCCACGAAATGGGGTGGTTTGGATTAAAAATGGGAATTTTTTCACTCACGGTTTTGAGGCTGGGAAAATGTCCAAATTAAGTCATCGTCAAGGCAATGCTTTCTTCCCCAAGGTCAGCTGCCGGAGCTCCTTGCCTCCTCTGTCACACAGCTAGGGACGTAGTGGTATCTGCTGGTCTCTCCTTTCTCTTCCAGGTTTCATTGGTTTCAACTTGGCTTCCATGGCTCTCTCTCTCTCTCTGTGTCTGAATTTCATTCTCTTATAAGAGCCTCCAGTAATAGGATTAAGACCCATCCTGATTGAGGTGGGTGGCACCTGAACTAAAGTAGCCTCAAAAGGTCCTTCTTACAGTGGGTTCACACCCACAGGCATGGATTAAATTTAAGAACATGTTTCTCGGGGGTACATACAGCTTAAAGACCTTGGGCCTGGGTTTCAGCTGTGCAGGCAGTTGGCAACTCAGCCTTGGGCAATGACCCTTCATTGTATTAAGTTCCACTTATATGTGTCAAGTGAAATTGCTCCAGTTGGGCGTGTTGTAGAGAAAACACTGGCTCTGGGCTCAGAGGACCTCAGACTTACTCTGAGCTGTGCCGTGAGCAAGATGTTGGATACTTAACCTCTTTGAACCTTGGTTTTTTGGTTATAAAAATGTCATTTGGATGAAAAAATCATAAGCAACTGCTTTTTAGTCTTGAAATTTGTGCCAGGCACTGCACTGGGTGCTTTACATATTTATATCTCATTTCAGAACCCATGAAGTGGGAACTATTATTAGAGATTTATTATGGAGACAAGGAGACTTAGGTATAAAGAGGTTAAGTAACCTAATTGGGGTCACACAGCTATTAAGTAACTGTGTCTGGCTTGTACCTGAGAACTCATACACTTATCCTTCATATTATTAACTACTGTATTATCTCCCAGAATTACAAGATTTCTTTCAGATCTAAAATATTGTGAGTCTATAATATTTTATTTGTTCATTCCAACAATTTGGAGTGAACCTACACAAGATAGGTAAGATGTGTATTATTTTCTCCTGGTATAGAGATAAAGAAGCTAAGACTTTGATTAGAAAGTTGAGGCTAATGGCACCGTGGACTGTATAGTAAAGAACAGATGGTGCCTATCTTCATGGGGTTTATAATCAAGAGATTGCACAAGGAAGACAAACATGTAATCAATATTGTGGTGTCTTTCATGAAAGTTCTTTGCTTCTGTCTACATAAAAGAAACTAAAAATCAGACAGACGCTTCAGCTGTTGCATTTCAGAGGCTAAATCAGAACACTGTATTTTAATCTCTTGGTCAAATATGCATTTTTCAGAGTATATTTGTATCTTCACAGATAAGAGCTAGTGACTCTTGGCAGGTTATTATCTGTGTTCTAATAGAGTGACCACAACTACAGACTGACTGCTAAGGAGCAATACAGGTGATGGCTCAAACAGAGCCATCGAACACATAGCTAATGTGCTGGTCTGATCCCTGCCCATTTTTTTTTTTTTCAATTTTAGAATAAAGAACTAAAAATGAAGGTGGCGCTTTGGTCTGAAACTCCAACAACAAAGGTATCTAAGGCGGTCTCTGCAAGGTAAGGTCGCTCCTCTCACACCCCCTTGTATCTGTCTCATCACCTCTGCTGAGTGTTTGGCAGTCATACCACTTGAGAAAGACCATAAGCTGCTTTGACTCTGCCCTCTGTTTCCTTCTGAGACCCTGTCTTTCTGTCGCTTGATGGCACCAAGTTCCCAGAGACTTCATAACGACAGATTATGAGCTTCATGCTCTAGAAGCTCTTGAATTTCCCCTCTCCCTGATCCGTCCAAACCTGGTTCACACCAGTGCGTCCTCCGTGTTTCAGCTTTTGAGTGTCATTTCCTCAGGTAGCCTTCCCTGCCTCTAAGAGAATGTTAGAGTCCTCAGTTATGTACTCTGAAAACTCCTGGTCTTCTCTTACACTTATCATAATTGTGATTAAATAATTAAATAACATGTGTTCTCTTTCTGTCTCCCACAGTAGGGAGGAAACTCTCTGAGAACAGGGATTACGGAAATCTAGTTCACCACTGAATCCTCAAATGAATAAATTTAGATACCTTTTTCCCCCTTCTTTGACCTAAAACAAGTCCAGTATCAACTTGAACCTTCTCCATGTCTGGAGAATTTCCATGTCTGCATCTCTCAAATCAAATAGATGATAAATGTCACCAGGGCATTACTTCCCTGTATTACTCTTTGTTTTCTGCATTGCTAAGCACAAGTATCTTCAATAACTACCTAACAATGAATGAATTCAAGCAATGATAATGACCCACCAAACCATCAAAAAGATGGTTGAAATATCTAAGTCATTTTTTTTTTTAAATTTTGGGCAGAATCTGCAATGGCAAATTATAAAAAGACTCCTGGGCTCAAACCTCATTTCCATAGTACTCTGTGAAATTATCACTTAAAAGCAAACATAGTCTGTAATTACATGTATCCTTTTTAAAGTGATTAAAAACTTCATGTCCTAGCGGCTTTTGAATGTCCCAGTCTAGTTCCTCTCGGGAAGAATCCTGTTTTCTGAAACTTTCTTTGGCTTAGTGCCTGAGGCAGAGAACCAGGCCCAGGATGATTAGCATCAGTCTAGGAATTCAGACTGTCATCTCCCTCTTTGAAACTCCCTGTCACAATGCTTCAATTTGCTACTGATATGTATAATTAGACACTCTAGATGAAACCATTATGAATCAAGACTTCTGAAAACTTTAGGCCTCCAGCTGCTAAGTTATCATCATTTTGGCCACTAGCCTTACAATTTCCATAAAAGAAAAGAAATGAAGCCCTAGCAGTTTCTAAAGAGGAAATGAAATGCCCACTTTTCAGAAGCATGCAGAGAAGGAGAGTCACTTCAGTTTGGAATAGGAGGGTATGTTAGTTTGCTGGAATGTGATATACCAGAACTGGAATGGCTTTTTAAAAGGGGAATTTAATAAGTTACAAGTTTATAGTTCTAAGCCTATAAAAATGTCCAACTAAGGAATCCAGGGAAAGATACCTTAATTCAAGGAAGGCCAATGGGTCAGGAACACCTCTGTCAGCTCCGTAGGCATGTAGCTGGCATCTGCTGGTCCCTTGCTCCTGGGCTCCATTGCCTTCAGCCTCTGTTCTTGTGGGCGTTCCTCACTTTACTTCCCTGGGGCTGACTTTCATCTCTTGGCTTCCCTGGGCTCTCTCCAAGTTCAGTTTTGCTTAACATCTCATGGTGACGTCTGCTGGGCTCTAAGCATCTCCAAACATCCATATCTCTCTTCTCCAAGTATTGGCATCTGTGTCAGTTCTCCTCTCAAATTTCTGTCAGCTCTGTCATTTCTGAGGTTTCTCCAAAATGTTTCCTCTTTTAAAGGATTCCGATAGACAAATCAAGACCCACCTGGAATGGTGGAGTCACATCTCCATCTAATCAAAAATTCACACTCACAATTGGGTATGTCACATTTCTATGGAGACAATCTAATCATAAGATTCCAACCTACAGTATTGAATAAGGATTAAAAGAAATGGCGGCTCCCACAAATTGGGTAAGGATTAAAACATGGCTTTTCTGAGGTACATAATAGATTCAAAATGGCAAGGAGGGCAGGATGACTTTCTAAGGGAAGGGAAGTTCGTCAGTTTTTTGCTCTTTTACACCCAAGAAAGAGTTCCCCTTTAGGGTGTGCAACATCATGGCTAGCCTAAATTTGACCCTGAACTGAAAGGGGCTAGAGTGCAGTAGAGAAAGGAGCAACTGTTTTTGGTTTTGTTTCTTACCATATTGTAACTGCTCTAATGTTAAATGATGAGACTGTTGCAGAGATATACTGGAGAAAATTATTTCTGTGGCCAGCTCTTTAGCTGCTATTAATAACTAGTTAAAGGTCTATTGGATTTAAAGATATTTTTCTCCCTATGACTTGGGAAAGGTCATTAGGAGAAATTTCCTAATTCAAATTGGGAAACAATTGAATAGCTCCTTTGTTTTGTAATTTTTTGATTCAAATTCCAGAGTTAATGATAAAAATGTAGTTCTCACATTTGTAAAATATAATATGATCAACTGGCTGTTTTGAGAGTGTAAGTGGTAGTGTTTCAGTTTCCTTGGTTGCTCAAGCAAGTGCCATACAATAGGTTGGCTCAAAATTTCAATAAATGGGAATTTAGTGGCACATGGCTTTGAGACTAGGAAAAGTCCAAATCAAGGCCTCGTAAGGACAGTGCTTTCTTCTCAAAGACTGACATCCTGCTAGTGTTCCTTCATTCTTGGCTTTTCTGTCATATAGCAGTTCACATGGCAGCACCTCCTGGGCTCTCCCTTCTCTTCCCAGTTTCATTGATTTTCAATCTGGCTGCTCCCTCTCTGGCTCTCTCTCTCTCTAAATTTCATTCTGCTTATAAAGGACTCCAGTAATAGGATTAAAACCCATCATAATTGAGTTGACCACACCTTAACTGAAGCAACCTCAACAAAGTTCTTACTTACAGTGGGTTCCCATGCCCAGGAATGGTTTAAGTTTAAAAGCATGCTTTTTTTTGGTGTACATAGCTCCAAACCACCATACATAGTATATTTTGGTATGCCAGTTTGTGAATCCAGACTAATTTTGGTAAGTCTGGGCTCACAAATATATAATAGATTTATATCTCTTGGGAGGAATTAGAGTACAAAAGCAGCCATTAAGGTAAAGTCAGAAAATCTCTTTAGTCACTCATCAAATATAGTTCTAAGCTATGTCTAAGTAAATAGACACAAACCTGTTTTTTTTTTCTTTCCTTTCAGCATTGGAGGATAGATGTTTCTTGAGTTGGACAACCAGAAGTGATTGCTTGAAATTAGGGTCCATTTGTTTTTTAAAAATTACACACATGTGTGCATATATTTATATATGCATGTATATATATGTGAGTGTGCATGTACACACACACTCATAGTGTTAAGAATCACACTCAATAAGAAGAGAAGTTCAGGCTATGTGAAAGCACAAAACTAAAACACGCTGAGGGAACAGTGAATTTGTGTTTCCAACTGGCTATATGCTCTGGTACATGCCTTCACAAAGTGGAGTGGCAGGCACAGTCTCTGACCCCCTCTCCTTTCCCATTGCTCCTTTGTCTATTACAGCGGGTTCAAATTGCACAAATTAAATGCTTCAATGATGAAATTCTACTGGATCTCTTGGGAAACTGGTCAGAATCAATCAGTTAACCATGATCCCATAGATCAGATAATTAATTCAGTCTTGGTAGAATGATGGCAGTGGAGATGGTAATGGTGGAGGTGCAGCAATTATATAACTAGAGTGTAATGTGCTGTTGCCTGATTTTGATAATTGTGTGCTCTTTCCTACAGTGAGTTGAAGACTGAAGTCAACTCCCCCTATATGATGTTGATTAGGCTACGGAAATCAACTGCCTAGTTGAAGATCTGATTGTAAAATATCATTATGGGTCTTATTTATTCCTTGCAATACAGTCTAAACTTGCACATTAAAATGGCACAATCACAATATTTAAATGGAATTTATTGTAGTGATACATCAATTGTTTTGCAGGAAGATGAATCTCATAAAAAAAATCAAACAAATATATATTTGATAAAGGAACTCTTTCTTCAAAATTTACTAAGTACACAAAGAAACTGGGTACTTTCCCATGGTAGATTCTGTTTTAAAACTTAAAAAAAATCTGAATTTCGTTTTCAGATTTTTGCTGAAGGGACAGGTTTAAGGGTATCAACTTTGACTTTCTGACAGTGGTTTTGTAAATATAAATAGAAGGAAAAATGTATGTATGTTTTGGTAAACAATATATTAAAAATTGGCCTTTGGCTATTAGGAACTAGCTTACTGTGACCTCAGCACATTTCCTGACCCATGATTAGTGGGAGAGTTGGTTTCTACTGAATGATGGGCAGGAGACGCTCATTCCCCACCCTACACTGCCCTTCAAAACTGAGTATCATGGGTGACTCACTGCACCTTAGGAAGCCACCAATCTTCGGTTGTGCTGAGGTTGAAGCTCATTAGGAGCAGCTGTTTGAGGCAGCGTCCAGACACCAGGCCATAGGGGCGCACATGGTGTTCTCTGCCTCTGTGACTAACTTTCTTCGTGCAATTCATTCCTGTTATCTGTTTTAGCTTCCTAGGCTGTTCAAAGCAAATATGATGAAATGGTTCAGCTTAAACAACGGGAATTATTAGCTTACTGTTTGAGGCTGGGAAAATGTCCAAATCAAGACATCAATAAGGCAATGTTTCCTTCCCAAAGACCAGCAGCTGGCAGCCCTGGGCTTGCTCCCCTGCCACATGGTGGCATCTTCTGGTCTCTCCCTTCTCTTACAGGTTTCCTTTTAGCTTCCTGTTTTCATGGCATTCTCTCTCTCTCTCTCTCTCTCTCTCTTTCTTTCTCTTCCTTCACTCTGTTTATAAAGGACTCCAGTAATAGGATTAAGACCCATCCTGATTGAGGTAGGTCACACTTTAACCGAATTAGCCTCATCAAAAGTTCCTACTTACAGTGGGTTTACACCCACAGGAATGGATTAAATTTAAGAATGTTTTTCTGTGGGCATATACAACTTCAAACCACCACATGACCTAAATGAAATATTTGGGGGGAAGCTAGGAGGATAATGCTGTTAGCTCATATCTCCAAAACAATGGATATGTATGGGCTCAAGGGAACAATCGCTGCTGTCTCCAGCCAGGAAGAACCTGAGTTCGTAAATTGGGATCCTGTGCTTAGTGCTTCTGTGGACGCGTTCTTAAACTTAGATACACGCCTTAATTATAGGTGGGGTTTGTGATTGTTATGCGTAACATCCAACTCTAACTTGTAGAAATGCAAACATACTGCACTCCCAAAGGCAGAACACAGTTCAGTCAAATGAGTAATGAGAGACCTTGTTCATTGAGGCTTTGATCATTTTCTCTGATGTGTGAGTCCAAACATTTTCTCAGGCAAGATACTTCAAGCCTTTCAATGTGGAATATGGAGTATCAGTATTATCTATAAAATATTTAAAGATATGGTACAATTGGGAGGAAGTAATATATTTATAAATTCACCCAACTACTGTAATCCTTGAAGTTGTTACATAATTATCAATAAGTGAGTTTCATGCTCCAAGCTGTCCCTGTAAATGCTTTTTATTGCTTGCTGGTTTCTAATGCATAGTTTCCTAATAACATTTAAGACATTCCTACCTTATGCTGGAGCAAGTCTAAGAATTTTACCTGTTTTAAGTCCTTTAATCCTTCCAGTCTTGGGAAGCAGGAGATACTACCTCATTTGACCCAGATGGATTCTAGGAGTGGTTAAGTAAACTTGCGCACTGCCAAATGTGGAGGTGAACCCTTTAACCTGGCTATTGATATTCATTCTACCTTCTCACTTGATAGTCTGAGGCATTTCCTAGCTTTAGAAATGCCTCCCTTTTTGCCACTTTAACAATCACACAATTTCCTTAATGCCGTTCTGCATTATCCTATGGATAACAGGTCAGAAACAATACTTACTGAAAAAATATTTTGCTGAAATAAGATGTTCTTCCTTTCTCAGAGGCTCATTTCAATAAAAAAAAAAGTCTGCTTATTTTATGTTATACTATTCATGACTTTATTGCACACTGAAGACTCTTTGTAATAAATTTTCTGGCACATTGGTAGGGAAGCTGGGACCATGAATTCTGCTTCAAGCATTTACAGTGCGTTAGGAGAACTCACCTTTCACTTCGAGAATACTTAGCTCCCTGTTAGAACTCAATCATCATGCAGGATTTTAATAAATATGAATTTTTACAATGAAACAATTTAACTGATCCAACAACCTGATAATTTTCCTTAAATAAGTCTATTCTAATGTCAAAAATGGAAAGATACTGTTGGATTTGATTTTTAATTTCATTATACTCATTTCTGAACATGATGTATGGTTGTATCTAATACAAATAGGATCTACTCATGACAGCTGTAGGATTCCTGTGGAATAGGCTATGGAATTCCAGAGAGTAAGAACAAGCAGTTTCAGAAGCCTGAAAAGGTCTGAACTGATGAAAATACAAAATTATCTTTACAGTAACATCAGCAGCATCATTATATGTATGGGTTACTTCCTATATCCTCATTGTTTCAGCTTTTATTTTCAAACATTTCTGAATGACAAGACAAAAGATTGCAGTGGGAAATGAAATTTATTAGTCTAAAAGTAGTACATCATCAGACAGAAAACAGGAAAGTAAATCTAGGGCAATTGCAGTCTGAATAATTGTACTTATACTAATCAATATATTGAATGAGAAAGTCTGAAGTGGGCTTTGAAGTTAATGCATGAAGAATGTGAAATGAAAAGAAATTTAGTTCTACCTCAATTACATATGTTAAAAATTAGGAAGAAATGTACAGACTAAACAATTGGCATAACATATCTTTTGAATAATTGCTTATAATATACCTCACAGTAAAGAAAATTATTGTGTAATTTTTTTTGTTTTGGTATCTTTTTACGTTAAAATTATTATGCACAAATGAAGAAATTTTTATCTGATTGCTCATGACAAACAATACATGATAAATGGATTGTTTTTATCAGTGAAAAAACACTTAAATATTATAACCAAGAAGTTTTAAGGGATGATTATCATTACTGAATTTTTATATAGATACTCCTTTTTACTTTCTGGTACCCAGAGGGAAATACCTGAAAATTTTTAACTGTAATCAGGTGCCTTGATCTCTGATAATGATTGTATAGCCTTTATCTTGTGCCCTTGTGATTGTAAAAACCTGTGACTGACCTTCACTTGTACCCAGTTATCCAGTTTTTTTACTTTAGAGTCTTGTGCTCACTAAAGACAACCCCTAATGTTTATTAATAAAGGGTCTTGGGTCAGCCCAGAGCTAACCCACCCCAAGTTCAAAGTCATCTAGATAACCAAGATTGGATCTAACCAAAATGGTCCCGCCTGACATGCACAGTAGCTTAGATTTTAACCTATAAGTCACCTTTAACTATAAATATAATTATAATTATTATTATAATACTAAAAATCACACCCATCACATATTAAGGATGCCATTTTCTTACATTCTGTGACTAAGCATATAATCAATCTGCACGTGCTCACTAATTAAATCACCTCTGATTACATCATCTGGGCAGCTGTGCTCATTATTCTAAAACCTGGCCGTCATTTAATACTATAAATAACTATAAAATTCTGATAAAATAATTATCAGAATTACTGCATCTCGAAGAGAGATTTTTGGCCCAACAGGGCCATCTGATCTGCTTTGTGCCTAGCAATAAACTTTTTCTCTCTTTGAAACTCCAGGGTCTCAGGAATTGATAATTTGAGTGCAAGGGCAAAGGAATCCACTGCCTTTGTCTGAAAATAGTATCTCCCTGAATTTTTCTCCCAATTCATAGCAAAATAACAAAAAGAAATCTATTGTTTTCAGTCTAAATATGAAAAAAGCATAGTATGAAATTAAGAGGAAGACATTTCTCAAAATCATGTTTCTACATTTTGAAAGTTCTTACATCTCTGAACTCCCAATAAATAATCTTCATCAGTATTAAAGCAGTGACCCTATCTGCATGTGAAAAGAAAGGAAACAAAACAGTTGCTGTGGCTAAGAGATTTTAAATGGCCATTCAGGAATTCAAAGCTAGGGTTAGTTAATTCAGGTTACTCTATGCATGTCTCAGCGAGATATCACAAACTGCCAAAATAGGCCTAGCCATAAGCCACACTCAAAACCCTGAGGACAGCTGGACACCATAAACAGACCACAAATAAAAAATTCAGTAAACTACCTAACTTGAATTACCCACCAATCACAAACAACTTATATAATCTTTTTCTTTATAAACCCTTGCTTGGAAGCCTCAAGACAGGATGTAATATGGGTCCTACCTGAGTCTGTACTCCACAAACCGTAATTCTAAAACGCCACACAAACACCTGTTATCTTGCACCGCTGTGTGATCCTGCCACTCCATTCCTGGGTTTCTACACATAAGAAACTAAAGCTTCTGTCCACATACAGATTTGCACAGGGATATTTATAGCACCTGTACTTGGAATAGCCAGAAACTAAAGCAAAACAAACAACAAATGTCTGTTAACAGATAAACATCCAGGTGTTGTGACACAGCCACACAATGGAACAAACCACGAATGCATACCACAACACAGATAAAGCTCAAAACCATGCTCCGTGATAGACTCCTGATGAGAAGAGGACATGCTGTATGGTTCTACAGTGACAAAACATCAGTATTTGGGGAGAGGAGTGGAAGGAAGGATTGTGGGAATGGTGAAGTTTTCATGGGTATCGTCCATTTCAAAATTCATTTCATTGCACAGTTTAATTGTGTGCAATTTATTGCGCCTAACATTTAATTCCATAAAATAGCAAAAAAAAAAAAAAAACAAAAAAAACTTAAGTTGGCACTGTGCTAGTCTATAGTCCACCTGAGTCAGTTTGTCATGTAGGATTGTTCAATTGTGCTTTCTATTTGTCAGGCACTGTTCTAGGTGCCAGGGATATAGCAGTTAAAAAACAAGAAAAAAGGGAGAGAAGGGAGGGAAGGAGGGTGGGGAGGAGGGGTGTGGAGCGAGAGAGAAAGTTCCCTTCCTTTATGACGGTGCATTCGAATGAAGAGGAAAGGATAATTAAGTCAGATGTCCCAAGTTACATTTCCTGCGAAGAAAAATAAAGGGGAGCACAGGTATCGGGTGTTACCCAGGGTGAACGTGGTGGTTGTGATTTTAAATTGTGGTTGACAATTTAAAAGATAACTATAGTTGGGTGATTTCAGCAAGATCATAATTTAAAACAAGACCTCTCTTTGAAGCTAACATGAGCTCCGAAGGAGACGCGGGCAGCGCTTCGCTGGGTCCGCGGGGGTCCCCGGGGGCGCCTCCGCACCGCAGAGCTGGAGGATGGGCCACAGGATGGAAAATAAGTCCCAGGAAGGGTTCAATGCATTTCCAAGCCAAGTTCCTTCGTGTAGACCATTCCTTTTATTTCCTTTCGGCTCTTCTTTGAGCTCTGAGCAGTGGGAAGCTGAACATTTTTAGGAATCTACACCGCAAATCCCCTCAGTCTGCATTTCGTCAGCATGCCAAAGAAACCTGTGTTCCCTGTTGGGGCAGTGAAGAGGAAACGATAGGATTCGGTTCAGTGGTCTGGTTTCGATTTGCCCTCTTGGCCTAGCGGCCTTCCTTCTAAGAAACTGCTTTCGGAAGTCCGGGGAAGAGAGGAGAGCTGGTGAGGCTGCTCAGAGTGGGAGAAGGGCAAGGGGCACTCAAAATCCCATAACCCCATACCTAACTCCGAATCACCAGGTCGGTTCACTTTCTAATGAAAGATGTAAATCAAATAAACAGATTAAGGTCTTCTGCTGGAAGCTTGCTGTAGCATTTTTTTTTTTTCCAAATCTATTGAGTAATGAAAACGTTCTTTCTGTCAGAGATCAATGGAAATAAATGGTCCAAAGCTGTATTAATCTCAAACCTCTGATTACTATCACAAAGCATTTCTAGTTTAGTCCGATTGTAATTAGTGTTTTGGCATCCTGAACCAAAACACAAGTTACCTAACTAAGGTTCTAACGGAACAGCAGTTCTTGCATTTTTAGGGTTACTCTTTTCCCACAAACAGCAATCCATGTAAGAAATGAAATTCTCCCTGGTATAGAGAACTGCGAATACTACAGCATACTTTGCATCCAGTAATGAAAACAGAAATCCTATTATTACAGCAGATAGTGAATGCCAGGACATCTACTTTCTTCCTCAGTATGGGGCATGCTACAACTAAAAATCCCCTAAAACCTTAGAGAGAGCAAACCCCTTAATGGCTTACCTTGAATTATTTAACATGAACCCAAGAGCAAAAGATCCTGCCTGTGTGAAACAGCATTCGCTACTGGGGAGTGAAGTTGAGAGAATGGTGCCAAGGATTTATTTGCTTGCAGGGGGAGAACTGTTTATCTTTAAATTAAAAACTCATCATTATCTTGGCAACGTCTATCCAAGTAACATATGGAGGGAGAGAATCTCTGGGAAAAGGGCAACCTTTGCAAATAAATATTTTAAAAGAAGCCCTAAGGTTGTCGTCTTGGGTTAGCTTTGAACACCTATCCTTATACCACTCTGGGATTAAGGGAGGTACCACCACTTTTGTCATGTGAAGAAGTGAGTTATAATATGTGGACATGTTTGTGTACCATAAAATACTTCATCATGTTCACTGCTAATTTTAATGAATTTATCACTCAACAGTATTAGAAAATTTCCCTCCAAAGCCCAATGATTAAACAAATAATAAATGAGAAAGTTTGGGGAAATGGATCAAAATCACTTGGCTGCATCCAAATGACTTCTTATTTCATAGTTCTGAATGGATACCATTTTCAATGTGATACAACATCCGCGTTGGTCTCAACTTGAAATTCTCCATTCACTACATTTTCAACTTCAGCACAAAAATGAGATTGTTTGGGGTACAGAGAATAATTGATAAAAATGCATTTTTATTTGAAAAGTGTGCAGAAACAATTACTGAATACAGTTCTCAACCATGGCATTCGAACCCAGACACCAAAAAATCTTGGATGCTATGATTTCTGAAGCTGCTTGAACTTTGGTACAACAAAATAATGACTGACAGTAGTTGTCAGGCACCAGTCTATTCAGGGACATAGAGAACTTTAAACTCCATGTTTAAAGTTTTAAGGTACATCCATAGCACTAGACAAAACAGAGATTTGTGTAGAAGACAAACAAAGCAATCCGAAGTCCTTATCTAATAATCAGGGTGGCATTGCTCAAAGGTAACTTGTTGGGACATGGTGAAACACTGTAGTGTTGTCAGAACGGTATCTACTCACAACACATTAAAGCAGGGTAGTTGACTTTTCTTAAATAATTTCAGATACAATCAGTATCTTACAAAAGCTCTATCTACACAAAAGCTCTAATAAACAAGAAGGATTTTGACCAGATCTTCATAGACTATCTAGAATTATAATTGGTCTCCTTGAAAGAAATACAAGTGGACATATCACATGAAATAGGACTCATTTTTTTCAATACGAGATACATTAAACATTTTCAATCAAATATGATGAGCACAAGTTGACTGCCCGGTTGTAGTTTACAACATCTTAACTAAAATTAGTGTTTTGTCCCTGCTAACGATGCTTCTTTTTCTTAAAAAGTGGTCTAAATGATGATGGTGGCTTTTATTAGCAGTTATTATTATTTTGGGGGTAACAGTGCCTATTTATGAATAAATATAAATAACAAAGCACCCTCTTATATATGCTCTTATATGAACTTGATACTATCCAGGTCAGACATACATGGTTTCTAAGCCTCATATGAGGCAAAACCATTAAGGCATTTAACAACACACCCACAGTCATCAAATTGCAATTTCTGGCCATTTTCCCTTCTGCAACTTTAGGCTTCCTCCCAAAGAGCATTTGCACAAATAACCTGGAGAACAAAGGACAAGCACACATTGTTACTTGGCTGTTTGGACGTACTAACAGGCACAAGCACGCAGCCTCTGGTTAAATAAGGGCTCCATTAGGTTGAGGACAAACATGTTTGCTTCTTTGGAATTTGCTAAAAGTCTTTAAAGACTAAGTCAATTGAAGGATATTGCCAGAAAACATACTTAAAACCGCTTAATCCAAAGATGACTCCTTTGTGTATTTCTTCCCAAAATATGACACTATTTGAAATCATCCACCATTGGATACTATAGCAGTTTTGCTTTTTTTTTTTTGATGATCTTCTCTCCACATACAAAGTTAGGAAATGTCTTAACCATAGAGTGTTAGTTCAAAGAATTCTTCAGGAAGGCATCTTTGTGATGCTATTCCTTGCAAAATTAATCAAAAGTGAAATTCATGAGCAAATCAGATTCATAAAAGGTAAAAAAAAAATGTTTAAGTTCCTAAAATTTGGATGCAAATAATGAGATATTTGATCTTTAAATATTTTTATTAGTTTAGTCTAAGGGCATAAACCTCTAACTGGTAGATAAAAATGATGAATAAATATTTGCCACTGATCTAGTTAAAAATCCTCTGCTACTAAACCTTTTTTTCCCTCTACCTAAAAATCAACCTTTTAAGTGTAGCTTTCTCCATGTTCTTCCACTTTTAAGAACACTATTAAGACAATTTTTCTTTCTTTTATCTCTTTATAGTTCTTGCTCACCAATGTCATTGTGATTTGGTTTCCATGCAAGAATTCTAAGGCAAGAAGTTCCCTATATATCTAACAACTGTTTTATGGGACAAATGGGACAAATAGCTTCATGGATTTATAAAACACTGAGACAACACTCACCTCAGATAATATTCTATATCCATTTTCCATATTTAAGACAACTCAGAATGCTGCACAGAAATAAGTCATCTTGGTCAGAGGTCAAGAAGAAAATAGAGTTCATGTCAAATACGGAGACAATACTTTCAAATATAAACAGCATCTTGGTATCTTTGAAAATAATAAAGCTTTCCCTAAAATATCAATTATAGTAGACTTGATACTTGAAAGCTTGTAATAGTGGGTGAAATACAACTTTTCTCTTCTTTATAGAAGATCTTCCTTTCACTGAGTAAATATCTCTAGAAGTCAGAGACCTGAAATACTTTCTTATAGTTCAAGTTTTAGATTCTGACTCCAAAATCCTTTATGATGAGGATTTTTCTTCAGTTTTTTTAGTGTGATACTCAAGGAGGAAAGCATGTGTGCCTTTTTTTTTTTAAGACAGCAGAGACACAGAATAATGGAATATCTTGTTCCATGGACACAAGCTTGTTGAAACTTATGGGTCCAGATGAGATTCTCTACCTCATCACACACTGAATCTACTGCCTGACATTGCCTAACTATTGCACTCACTCTACTTCCGTTGGTGAGAATACATGTGGGCATCTTCAAATTTACTGATTCCCAGTGACTCAATTTACAGTTACATATTTTGGTTGTTATTAATCCTTCATGTAAGCATGTCCTTCTCTATGATCAAGTTTCTGTCTCTTACAAAGGAGATAAGGATGATTTAAAACTCTTGCCCTGCTCATTCTCCTGTACATGTTGACAAAGAATAACTTATACTAGAAGTATAACGGAGATGCACTCCTGACCCCTTTACTCAAAAACAATAGATTTGCTATTAACTGTAGAAAATGTTGGCTTTGAATTTTTGCAGTGTACTAGGTGATGATACGGAAATGACAGCAAAGTGGCTAAGGTGGCCAACTGAAAGAGTCTTGCAACTTGCGCAGAGACCAGCAAGCTCAACGCCCAGCTTTTAGCATCTTCTCTGCCAACTCATGGTTTTGTCATTGTGGTCCGACCGAGACCAATGTGTTTTCTTGCCTATTTTTTGCCTCAGGGGATTTTTCTTTTTACATAAAAAATCTAACGCTGTATCTAATTATGCCTAGGAGTCTCAAAGAATATCCACTCCATGAGAAGTGGGCTAGGAGACCAGGAAATGGTGGTAGTAATTTCCATATTCCAATAAAGCCCTTGCATTCTTTGCTGAAGACATCAGAAGAACCTTAGCTGTATAAGTGCCTCTCAGAGGCCTCCATATACAGAACATTATATAAAATGAGCTATGTGGTTGAAGACAAATTTGGTCACAGACACAGAGGTGTCTGAGGCACCGCATTAGAGCAATGTAAACATCAGTGTAAACACTACAGAAATGGTTTCTATATCATAAAAGAGGTTTCACGTACATTTAAAATTTCTGCAAAATACAATATGCTTTACTAAAGCATTTGGGAGCTAATCAGTAACAGGACACATCTTGGCTAAAAACACAAGCTATTGTGGGACAAAGAGGGTCTACAATTATTTAAAGCAGTGTGTACTTCATGGCACCAGATTAATTTGAAATTGTAAAATGAATGATTTAGAGCTATTAATTCTGAAATAATGAAAGAAGGAATTTCTAGTAATGGTTACATAGACTGGGGACCGGATGTCAAACTTGATGGAGAAAATATATATATATTTAGATCAAGTATTGTATTTACAAGTAGACTATCTTATATTAATTTTCTTTTCTGCTTTAAATTTCATTCCTCTTGAGATTACCCAATAATCCTTATTTTTACAGGTATAGTTTTACAACTTGGGGCATTGCCATCCTCTGCTTCACGCTATGGCTATCAAATAGCATGATCTTAGAATAGATTCTCAATAAATGCTCATTAAATAACTGACAAAGGCAGAATTTTGCCATAAGTTAATCAATCATATAACTGGGAAATTAACAGAAATAAAAAGACATATCAAAAATAGAATACCTTTAGGGTTTTATAAAGCCTAAATATTCCCATTAGAGAAATGCAGGGGCATCACAATTTAAATCTGAAGGAAAAATCGCTGTAATAGCTACAAAACTTTACCAACTTTTGCCACAGCAATGGTTATATTACTTCTGCTCACTTTTCATTCAGAAGAAACATCTTAAATGTTATCTAGAAGCTTTCTATCTTTATGGTACAGGCGTGGAGTTCAGGAACAGTATCTTAGAAAAGCCATTGGAGGTAACAGCCAACTGTGATCAATCTTAGAGGCTGGCAGGGTGCTGCAGAAAGCAGAGAAGCTACTGAGAATTTCACAAGGGCAAACCCATAAAAGCTTCCAAAGTACTGTGATTCATAGCTCATTTCTGGGTCTATTCCATGCTAAGAACATTGTTAAAAGACATTTCCTTGGATGGGTCTGTGTTTCTAAAGTTGATGCAGTTCCAGGTAGGCAGGGAGAGATTGAGGGGGGACTGTGAATTAGGGTGTCCAATGCTTTTGTAACTTTGAAAAACAAAAGCACAGAATATGGAAAGATGACATTTAATTGGCAAAATTAGATGGGAAAAGGAACCACCCTGTTGAAAAAACATATACGCATAATAAAAAGGAAACTTGAAGTTGCTTGCATTTCTTATAAAGAATGAGTCATAAGTTATTGAAAAAAAGTGATGGAAATATTTAAATACTTATCAGTTTGATAAGCATGGCTTATGTTTATCAGAAACCAAGATAAAAATCATGTCATAGTTTGGACGCAATAATAATAAGAAGCTAATGATTAATACTTTCGTAATCACTTTTGGGAAGAAAAAGCAGTTTCATGTGAAAAATAATGCAATTAACACATTTCTGGTGAGATAAGATTCAGTTCTATGCCTGCTCAACCCCTCAATAATAACCATAAGTATTTTTCCTTTAATAAGCAAAGTAAAAATGAATACTAAATATAATACAGCATAAGGTACTATCCATTTGTATGTGATTAATGACAGGAAAATTCAGAGTAACCATTGAATTGATCCATTATTATTCTGAAGTTGCTGATCCACAAGATGACATACCCGCATTTCTGATATTGATTCAAACTGGAGGTGAGTCTGGGTTGGAGGGAAGAACTGTGATTTAGGATTTCCAATGCTTTTGTAAATTAAAAAGAAACCCACAATTAATAGTCATTTTTTGTTTCAAGGAACACCAACATATTTTACCTAAACCAAAAATATTTAAGACTAAATAGTTCTTCTTGATGGCATTTTTGAAAAAGTTTTTATAAACAGCAATCTTCAATTTCTCCTTGCTCCTATTTGTCAATGCTAAACCCTGACCCGCTTCTAAAATTTTGTTTGAAATGGAAACGTCTGGAGAGTCCTTTAATCCCAATTGATCATATTAAATTCTAATTGGCTTGAGTGAACTTTGGCTAAATAATTCCTCTCATATATCTCTAACAGATACATTTAATTTCAGCTGTCTAAATGCCATGTTTTCATACTTTTATTTTTCCCCAGGACATTTCTCTTATACGTTGTCATTCACAGTTCTGTTGTTGTCTACAAGAATATAAAAATGGCTATTACACAATCCTCTACATTTTAGCAGAAGCTTGGCATTCGTCCTATCATAATCTTATCAGTAATTTAGCCATTTAAGTACTGCTTATTGGGTTTAATGCCATTCTTAAAGAACCATATAGAATTCTTCATTGTGTATCCACATTTAGCTAATATATTTCCCCTATGCAAACCTAAAGGTATCAATCAGATGCTAAAAAAAAACTTCATATGTTCTCATTTTAGCAGTCCATCCATTTTTCCAATATGGCAAGGTAATTTTTGTTCTGATTTAAAATTTGCTAATATTTCTTCTTGCATACTATCTTATACTCATCTTCTTTCTAAGAAAACCAAACTGAGCATCCAAGATGCTGAGATCATGTTAGGAAGGATTTGATCTTGTTTGGACAGGCTTCAGGGGATAACTGATCAATTCTTTTGAATACTGTTGACTATTCTGTTTCTTAAAATAGACTTTCTGGCAGAAAAAGAAAGACATGCCAGTGTGCATGGCCTACTCAACAACAATTTTTTGTGGTTTGCTGCTGTTTTTGCAAGTGCTATTTGGGTGGGGTTCTTGATTGTCAGTTCATACACAAAGTCTAGCAGGCGCATTTCTTCTCTGCTGGCTTTTCTCCATCAAGCTTTCCAGAGTTTCCACCATTGACAGTGTCAGGGATTTGCGTTTTCTCTACACACTGTTCCATTCTTTTCATTATTAAGTCCAGAAGGGTTTCTACAGCCTTCTCCACATTCTGTCCAGTCGCTGCACTTGTTTCAAAATATGGGATGCTAGCATAGAAAAGATGACAAGTTGACATCAGAAAAGATACAACAAGACGTACAAATGTGCCACACATGCAAAAACATGGCCGGCTGGGAGATTGTGAAATGATCATGATTTTGCTGGCTAAATTGGAAAGCATCCTGTTTGTTCTTAGTGGGCAGAATTCGTGAGCCGCTCTTTACTACGGGTATAATCGGTTTGATGGACATGGAAGCTGAGACAAGAGATACTTAGGAACTTGACTCTAACACACCATCACTATTTACAAAATATTAGGAGGGGAAAATGCCAAAAACAAGTGACTCATATTGCCATTAAAATGTTTCACCTCTTTCAATCAATTATATAGAAATCTGTTTCAGGAGTTAGGCATGGATTGAATGAGTTGGGATATTCACATCTATATTTATTTGGAATGAAAAATTCCAGAACACCTATAGATTTTTAACACTCAAAGAGAAGCCTTCCTTAACAATCTGGCTGATATGGTGAAATTGCTATAAATTTTTAAAAAATGATACGTGCTTCTTTGAAGTCAATTTATAAATGACTAATTGACTAAAGATTCTTTTTAAAAATTTCAGAAGAGGAATGTCAAGTTATTTTTATAGCTTGTAAATCTTCTTACCTATGTGTGACCAGTAAATAGCAACTGAAATCTCCCTGTGCCCCCAGCCAGAGCCGGTGCAAGCTTGGGGTGGGGGTGACTCTAAGCATGTTTCTTTTGGCTTTCTGACTGGTATACATGCTGCATGGGTTTAGAGTAGGAAATAATCTGAAAATAAGGACAACTCGGTAATGGTTGTGCAGTGGAAAGTTGAGGGCAAGGCAGCTGGGAAAGAGAAATGAACTTGGCTCAGCTATGCCTGGCAAGATTAGTTAAATCAAAGTTCTCTAGGTTTCCTCCCTGTCTTGTGTTCTTGTTACTCATATAGAATAATTTATATGACTTAATTCATTCTTTATGCTTTTCTATCTTTTCAAAATTCATCATAGTTAAATGTGATATTAAAATACAGGCACACATAAAAATGTGCCAGATCCAGCAAAGAAAAATACAGGGCACTAGGTTAAATTTGAATTTCAGATAAATGATGGATTTTTTAAATTTGTTTTTATGTAAGCATGTCCCAAATATTGCAAGGGACAAATACATTCCAAATATTGCAATTCAATCTCAGGTAGGATAAGGCTTACAATATTATTTCCACATCAGGTAGTATTCCTTAGAGTTTTATAGCTATTAATTGAGAAGCCATAGGATATAGCATTCAAGAGCATGAGCTCTGATCTCAGACTGCCCAATTGAATTCAAACTCTACTACATACTAACTACGTGACTTTCCATAAGTTACTTAAATTCTTGGTAACTCAGTTTTTTATACCTAAGGAGGGGTAACTCTAATATATCCTACATGTGGTTATGAGGGGGTTAAAGGAGTTAGAGTTCCCAGTATATATGTAGTCAATAAATGTTTGCTGCTATTATTATTATTAATTCAATAAAAACATCACTTATATTCCTCTGGAAGATATTTTTAAATTCATGTCGCATTCTTGATTCAAGGGAATTCCTCCTAGTGTAAATATCAAGTCTCTGCTCCATCACGTAGACAGCAGTGTGTAAGGTTAGGGGATCTCTCGGTATAACCAACTTACCTGTATTTGTCGGCCAGGTCCCGGGCTTGCCGCTCATTGACTTCCCTCTGGTCTGGCAGGTCTGCCTTGTTGCCAATTAATACTATATCTGGATTTTCACAATAAGCATTTGCTTGCAGTTGGCCTTGGAAAGAAAGCAGATGGAACCAGCAAGTTAGTTATAAACAAGTGATGTCAAATGACTGCTCACATTCCAGATTCCTAATCTAATTATTCATCTCCAGCTTGGCTGCTGCTGAGTTATATTATATTAGTCAAGTCACTTAACTTTTCTCAGCCTCAGTTTCCTCATCTGTAAAATGGAGATGATGCCTCACAAGTTGCAGATCGTGACGGTTACAAATAATACATATGAGGCACCAGTATAAATATCTAACATCAAAGCTCTTCAACCTCTGGGGAAATGCCCTCTGTGCTACATACGGTGTCACACCATTTGATCCTTGAATGTACCTGGAGATAACAGAAACTGACTTTAAAGCCCACAAATTTACTGTCACCTTCAGAAGGCTGCTACATTTCCCTCTCCCAAAGTCCAAAGTTACCATCTGCAGAGAGTAGAGCATATCTGAACTGCCACAAATTCATGTAGAAACAAATTTAAGCATAGGTAATTTGTTTTTTTCTTACCTCAGAAACATCATCCTAGGGGGAAAAAAAAAGAAAGAAAGAAAGGAAAGAAGAGAGAGGGACGGATGAAGGGAAAAGAATAAAAGGAAAAAGCAAAGCAAAGAAACCTAGCAACCTATACTTTGGTGATTACAGGACTATTTTAATACCTGTCTTAAGGCCCATCATTGACTATCTGACCAAGGCCAGAGGAAAAAGACAGAGGCTTATCTTGAACCACTCATTATTTGGGCATTAGAAATAAGAGTCTTTTTAAACACGAAATTAATTATTTTATGTCCCAGCACTATCCTTCTGAAGATTTTTTAAAACAAGGGAGAGTCCCATCTGCCTTGAAAAGGAATTAATGTATTATTCACTAAAAGTCCCTTATCTACTCAGAATCTAATAATGTCATCAAAATTTGGATAAGGAAATGTAATAATAAAAGGAAAGAAAGATCCTAGGATAAACACTCATTTAGAAAATCAATTAAGAAAGTAGGAATTTGTTGATTTTTACCCCCATTGGTAGCAATTTTGTTACTAAACTCACATTGTAAACAGCTGTTACATATATATATATATAAACACATTTGTGCTGGTTTGAAGCTGTATGTACCCTAGAAAAGCCACGTCCTTTAATCCTCATTCAGTATTGCTGGGTGGGATCTTTTTGATTGTTTCCATGGAGATGTGACCCATACAATTGTTGGTGGTAATTTTTGATTAGATGGTTTCCATGGAGATGTGTCTCCACCCATTCAAGGTGGGGTTGCTTACTGGAGCCCCTTTAAGAGAGAACCATTTTGGAAAAAGCTCCGAGCCAACAAAGCTGAGAGAGCCACACAGCCAGAGATCTTTGGAAATGCAAAAGGAGAACAGCCCCGGGGAATCCTTATGAAACAAGAACATAGGAGAGGAAGCTAGCAGAACTTGCCATGTGCCTTTCCAGCTGACTGAGGTGTTCTGGACCCATCAGCCTTTCTTGAAGCAAGGTATCTTTTCCTGTATGCCTTAGTTTGGACATTTTCATGGCCTTAGGACCATAAATTTGCAACTTAATAAATTTCCCATTTTAAAAGCCACTCTGTTTCTGGTATATTGAATTCTGGCAGCTTTAACAAACTGAAACAACATTACATATGTACACACACATATATGTCTGTATTTACATGAATACATGTATGTATATGTGTATATAAATATATATTTTGTTTTATCTTGGGTTTTCTGAGCATCTACTTAGTGGCAGTACTCTTTCAGGCTCTGGGGCATTGCTTTAGGAAGAAAATTAAGAAAGTATGTGTTCTGGCGGTGCTCACCCTTTAGTGTGGAGAGAACCGACATACAAGTTTACAAAGACGTGTGTGACATGATACGAGTTGTGGCAGGTGCCTAGATGAGATATGACGTGTGTGCAGGGACACACGTGGGGCGCTCAGGGAAGGCCTCTCTGGAGAGCTAAGGTCTGAGCAGGGATCTGAAAGAAATGACAGAACTAGCACATGGCTGTAAACGGGAGAAGAGTAGTCAAGGCACAGGAAAGAAGGAATGCAAAGGTCCTGTGGCAGAAATATGCTTTTGGCCTGAGAAACAGCAAGAGAGCATTTCTGGCTGGAGGCCAGGGAGCCTGGGCAAAGTGAGAGTGAATCAGAGAGGAAGCCATAAGCTGATTACCTAGGCTTTCATAGCTGGGGGAGGACTCTGGATTTTATTCCAAATGAGATGGGGAGTCATGGAAAGATTTTTAGTAGCAGAATAATATGATCTCAAACTTTTAAGTGACTACCCTGGCCACAGACAGGATCTAGAAATAACAAGCATAGCACCAGCCACATAGGACAATTAATCTGTCCTGGTGCTCTCGATTCCATTAGGATCAAAATTCTTATTGGTAATAAAAAATACAAATGAAATATCTCTTTAGTGCTATGTGAAATTGAAAAATAAAGGAAAAATCTAATAATACTCCACTCTGTTGGCATGTCAATCCAATTTTAATAACTCACTAGGCAACTTTTTAACTTCACGTTAAGTTTAAATTGCCATGGAGGCTGAAGCTTTTTCCATACAAGATTTCATCAAGCAAAATTATAATGTGAGCTGACTGACTGACATGCCTTATCTTCATGGGGTGGGGGTGGGGGGTGGGGCTGAAACGGCTGCTCTGGAGTAGTTAACCCTTTACTCCTTGAACACATTTCAGGTGCAAGTATTCCCTCTCAGAAAACACTGCTTGACTTCTCTGTCCTTCTTCTCCAGGAGATGCAATAGATGTAGTTCAACCAGTTGTAAGAAGTCCCTTAGGACTTATACTATACAAGTGAAATTAATTGTCTTTCAGTCAGAGTAATAAATACTCTTAAAAAGGTGGGGATGAAGCCAGATAGGCTTCCTCTAAAGAGAAAGTCAAAGGAAAGTGTAATCCCAAGCGACCTTGGGTGACCTACCTAAAGGCCACCACTTTGAAGGTGACATAGGACACCCTGAGCTTTTGGCCTCCTCACGTCAATCTGTGGGACCCAATCTGGTTATATATTGTACGGAAACATGCAACAATAGCTCTTGTGTCCCAAAGTGGCTAATTCAAGGTACTTGATCCTACTTACTCATCCAGTTTCTGACATTTAGGAAGCTCTGTTGACTGGTGAGGTCAAACATTAATAAGAAGCCCATGGCATCTCTGAAAAACGCGGTGGTGAGGCTCCGGAACCTGCCAAGAAAGCACAGTGAGGAATTCTGAAAGACAGTCCATACACTTATGAGGATGATGATAGAAAAGACAGCTTTCCTTTCAAATACCAAGTCTCCAAGGCTAGCCCTTATGGGTTAGCCTACAGAAATGGAAGAGCAGGCAGAAAGACTGCTGGAAGGCCAGGGGAGGAGATTTGGTTGTAGATTTTTGTTTTTTTCCTTTAAGAACATTTCCTAACTTTTGGTTCCATAGCTTATATACACACAGAGTTTGTAACATTCAATTACACACTTGCTTGCACAGCCATTTGGAATCTTCTCCTTGAAGGTTCATTGGCGTGTTGTGGGCCCGACTTTAAAGCAGGGACTTTAACATACACATGTATATGTTTTCTTTTTAAATTTTTTTATATATATATATCTTTTAAATAGCCTTTTTCTGTGCTCAGAACAAACCTTGGCACACAATAGCCTGAAGATGAATGCCTGTGTAATTTTATGAAGAAAACCACAACTTGTTAGTCACTGGAACTAGAATTCTTTTGTAGGGAAAAAATAACTTTGGTGAAAACACTGTTTTATAAGAGTTTTTAGGTTAAACTTGAGCCTTCGGTTGGATCCAGGTCTTATGAAGAGGATGGAAGGTGCTGACGAAAGGAGAAAGAGGAAGATGGTGAGGAGAACTGAGGGAAGGTGAGGATAGAAGAGAGATTAGTAGCTGGGGAGATAGAGTGAGAACGCTCATTTCTAAGGAAGGGTTCTGAAGAATACACCACCGTGTGCAATGCTAAGACTTTCACTCCACTACCCACTACCACCTAACATCTTCAGTGAAGCCCACCCTGTAGGTGCAAAGGGACTACAGGGGCAATGCTGAGGAGTGCTGAGAAGCATCACTGTGTTAGCAGTGGGGAAAACCAGAGACCACCCACAGGGATCAGAGAAGTTTTAGGTTATATCTGATAAAAAAGCAAACTTGGTGATGGGTTTTTAGAAAGGCATAGAACTTTGAAATGGAGAAGGATATCACTTCCTATCCTAAATGTCCTTCTAATCTTTGGTTTTCTCCATCCATCTGTAGACCCTTTGGGTTAGTCTCCCCAGGGTTCTATTCTTAAGCCCTTCTCACTCTACATACATTCACTGGGTAATCTCATCCACTTTCCTGGCTCCTTTAATGTCTATTGTTAAGGACACCCAAATTTATAGTTCTGGATCTATCTTGCCCTTTGTGCAGTGTGCCCAGTTACCTGTTGACTATTGAACAAGTCTGAATCTCAGGCACCTCCAACTTTACAGTCCCAAACCAAACTGGGCCATCTTTCTGATTTCTATTTGCCAGGTGACATCACGATCCTCCTGGTTACTGCAGCCTCCTTCTCCTCCTAACCTGCTATATGTGAACACTGAACAAATATCTGTTGACCTGCTCATTTCTATCTAGCCACCTGTCATTACTCTGGTTTCAATGGCTATTATTTCTCACCTGGATAACACCACTAGCCTTCTAAGTGGGCTTCCTGCCTCAGGTTTTTATTTAGACCTCCCCTCACCCTATTTATCTGCTTTCCTTCCCTTTAATGATATTAACCATTTTAAACATTTTACATTTAAACATTTTAACGATTATCCTTTGCTCTTAAGAAAATGTCAAAGCCCGCTAGTAGACTAGATTGCCAAAGCTCTGCCTGAACTGATACTTGCTCATTTTTGCCACTTCATATCTTGATCCTCTTTAGTTCTCAGAAAGTTCACTCTCTTCCTTGGGCTTTCACACGTGCTCTTCTTTCTATGGGCAATCTCTCCAACTGCTTCCCTCGCCTCCTGCCCCTTCTCCCTGGATAGTATTATTACATTATATGAGTATATACATAATAGGATCAGAGGAAATATCATTGCTCCAAGCACCCTTCCTAACACCCAAGTCTGGGTTACAGGCTTCTCCCAGTGAGCCTGCATATTCTCTTTGCAACCTATTACTATCCTAAATCTATGTTGCAAGTTTTAGTTATTTATCTGAATTCCACACTAGACTGTAAGCTCCCAGGGGAAAGGAGCTACGTTCTAATTTGCTCTCCATTATATTTTTATGGCCCACAACACAGTGATTACTCACTAAATATTTGCAAAATTAAAGAAAGTGGGAAAAAGAAAGAAAGAAAGAGGATAGCAATGGATATCAACTTTTAAGTTAAATAAGATTTAAAATAACTCTGGTAGAGAATAACACTTTTGATATCAAAAAACAGAGAAGAGACATTTTAACCATGATTTATTTTCAAACTAGCATTTCTATTGTAGAACATTGCCATGATCTAAAGATGTAGAGTACACAAATACACAAAACACATACTCTTTTTTTTTCTTGTGAATTTGTTCCTACCAGTCAAGGGATGCTCACAGAATGTTGTTGAATGTTTCTCCCTCTTTGGGGACCAGTTATACTTTTAAAATTTCTTAATTATACTGGTGGCTGTTCTAAGAGTATGTGTGTGTGTGTATATCTCATTTGAGGAAAAGATTGTGCCTTTTTTCCTTCTCATTGCCCACAGCACGTGACAAAGCTACTCACAACATGTTTGTTGTATCGATCTTATTCGGGCAAACATTTTCTGACCTTTTGCATCCTCAGCAATATAGACAATTAGTCCACTCTTGGACTGCATTGGGCTCATACCCTGGAGCCGTCTTCCCAATAAACTTGTTATTCTTCAATTTTGCCAGGGTTTATTCCAGGAAGAAAGATAATCGATTTCCAGCTTCAACCACCCATCTCATTCTATCCCATGAGCTGGCAGGCTGGGGAAAACTAGGATCATATAAAGAAACAGATCCCAGAGTGGCATAATCACTCTTTCTCCCTCACTGAGTAAGTACTAAGGCTCTGCCCTGTATCCCTTAGGCTTACACAAGGGGTGTGTTTTTCCCTTCCTGCACAGGATGTCACTTTCATCAATACCCATTACCTTATATGGGCTGTAATGCCAGACGCCCTCGGGTGCAGGGTTGAGGTGTGAGGCCTTATTTGTCTTGTTGCTTAGCAACACCTTATATATACAGTGTGCAAGTTCTCGAGGGATGAATAACCCAAGTGTTAGTAAGACTGTCCCTAGTAGCCCCATTTCCTCGTAGAGCAGCTGTCTTAAGGGGACAGATGAGAGAAGTCTGCCTGATGAGAGAAGGATAGGCTGACATATCATGTGCGAGGACATATGGGAACCATATTTTCTCATATTACTTCT